>JAJOOS010028554.1:0-12745 GCA_029582725.1 Solanum chiquidenum | reverse complement strand
AAGAACCCAAATTCCCTCAAGAAATTCTCTCTCTAGAAGAAGAAGAAGAAGAAGAAGAAGAAGAAGAAGAAGAAGAAGAAGAAGAAGAAGAAGAAGGAAAGAAGAAAGCTAGGGAAAATTCCTCCATTGTTGCAAGCTTTTGTGAGGGCTTTGAATCAAGGTATGTTAGCTTATTCATCTATGGATTATTCCATCCATAGAGCCCCCTATATTTCCCTCAATTGTGAAGATAAAACCCAATTCTAGCTAGGGTTTCTTCCTATGTTATGGGTAGTATTGAGTATGATTCCAATTGAGTGGATAGTACTTGTTTATGATTGTTTTAGTATTTAATCATGATATTATGATGAATTCATATGTTTTTCATGGTTAACCCTAGTCTAATTGATGAAATTGATATTATGTGAGTTTATGCCATGAAAGGTGAAATTGAGGATTCATAGGTGATCTTCTAGAATTGATGTTTTGAGTAGTAATTGTTCAAGAGTAGGAACATGTAGACATGAATTGAACTAGATTATGGTATATATTATGGATCATGACTAGTAAAGTTGAAGTTGAACCCTTATGATGAATTATGACTAGAATCACCTACTAATGAAGAATGTGACTAGAATGCCTTAAAATCTAGGTATGAATGATGAGGTTAAGAAGTAAAGCTTTGACAATAAGGCTTGTAGTCATGAATGCTAGGTCTTTGAGTGTAAAGCTAATATGATGCGATCTTGTTGTGTATTGTTGAAGGCATATTCTCACTTACACACTTAGGCATAAATATGTTAGGAGATGCAAGATTATCTCACATAGAATGATTCTAGGTTGAAGGACTTAATAACCTAAAATGCATCAAAGCATGTTAGACTAGAATAGCTTGAAGTTGTGACATATGATCCCTTTATGTATAATTTGACATGGTAAGACAAGACCAAGATTGGTAGCTTGAATTAGCATTGTAAGATGCTTTCATGGTAGCTTGAGTTAGTGGTAGTCATGGTAGCCTAGGATTGAGGAACCATACTCTCCTAAGGGTAGCTTGAACTAGCATTTTAGGATGTCTTCATGATAGCATGACTTGGTTAGGCCAAGCTTGGGATTGAGGACACATACTCTCCTAAGGGTAGCTTAGGATTGAAAAATCATACTCTCCTAACAACACCCATTTTTCAAAAACAACACTTGCACTTTTCAACCTGCAAAATCAACACCCGTTTTTCAAAAACAACATTTAAAACATCAAAAACTTGGGTTACCTCCCAAGAAGCGCCTTATTGAACGTCATGGCACGATGGAAATACCAATTCAAGCTTCATTTTTTGGATTGGCCATCGTGTCACTAGGCAACCCCCCTTTTGGCCTTGAATTCAAATGAGCCGAGATTTGACCCATTTGTGTTTCCAGCTGTTTGATAGAGATTGAGTGAGAAGTCACTTCCTGATTGAGAGTTAAGACGTCCTCCTTCATCTTTTTCAACACTTTGTCCGACCCTTCCACCTTATTGAGAATGCGTGCAAGCATGTCTTCCTTACGGAAGTTCTCTGGGTCAGCTCTTTACTCCTTAGGCTTTTGGCATTCATGAAGTGGGACGTATCTTTCCTTTTCACCATCCCTTTCCTTCCAAGTAGCATTACAATCACGCCATTCTCTCTCACGATCTCTCCATTCATCATCTCTATTCCAACCCAGATTTTCACTCGGCCTTGGATAGTTTGAATGAAATCCTCCTCCTTGATTTGCAAGAAAGTTCACTTCCTCATTGTACAGTGCTTCAAATTGTGCTTCTTCGGGGTTTTCTCCACCAATACCCATAACATTTACACTCTTCAACTCACTACCCATCACATTTTTAGACAATAAATCCAGATAGGTCATCATTTTGGCCATATTTTGGTCTCTCTCTTGATCCTTCTCGATCTGCTCTTTCGTCATCCTAAAAGTGAGAGGAGACAATTGGTACTCACGAGTGTACCATCCTCTATTTAGCTTGGTAATGCCATTAAGGAGTTAAGACGCTACTTCATAGGGTTGTTGCATTATACCTCCGAGAACAAGTTGATCAACAACTCTTTTGTTCACCGAGTCAAGACTCCTATAGAAGTATTGTAACAATATGTGGTTTGGCAGTCCGTGAATCAGACATTGAAGTACCAACTTCTGAAATCTCAGCCACGTCTCGTGGATTGGTTCACCTTCCAAGCATTTGAAACCTTGGATACTATCTCTGAGCGTCATCATCTTTGACGAGGGAAAGAATCTCACATAGAATGCTATGGTAAGTTCATCCCAAGAGGTGATGGAGTTCCTCGGTAATTCTGCTAACCATTTGGTAGTTTCACCCATCAAAGAGAATAGGAATTACTTGAGACAGACTGATTGTTGAGAGATATTCTTGAATGAGAACGGGCCATGTACGTCCACGAAATTTCTAATATGCTCATGGGGATCCTTATGGGCTAGCCCTCCATATAGCCCTTTCATTTGTAAGAGTTGTAGCATTGTGCTAGTAACATGGAAGACAACAGGAGGTAGACGTATTGCACCAACACCACCCAATTGACTTGGGTCATTCACATTGTTCAGATTTCCAATATCATCTTGGTGGCCAACTTTGCTACCATTACTCCCGTTCACGCTCATTTTTTATCTGTTCAAACACAAGCCAAAACAAACACAAAACAAAGTAAATCGATTCAACTACAACACAAAAAGATTACAACTCAAACTTCCATAATATAATTCTAAACACCACTCCCCGGCAGCAGCGCCATTTTTTTATAAACGCTCAACAACACCTCATCTAATACTAGGTGTGGGCGATCGTAATCTAATATAAAACCCAACAAAAGGTTGAAGTCGAACCCACAGGGAGCAGTACAAGTTTGAATTCAGTTACGAAGTTATGAATGTAATCTAATTGGTGGTAAGAATAAAAATTATCGAAAATATTTAGTTAAATTGAAAGGGGTGACAATAAATGTCAGATGGGGGGATTAGGTTTGTCAATTAACAACTAAATAATTTACGAAAACAGGGGTTTTAACAAGATTAAGAGGAATTCTCGGGATGTGATCGATTATAAGCTAATTATGTTATATAGGTAATTGAAATTTAACAAAAATCTGTTGAATCATTGTGGGTAGGCTAGACTATAACTGCAATAGTTTTCTCTCGAACAACTATTACGGTTCAGGCGAGTTCTCTCGAACCTCGACAAGCTTTACACTACAAAACAGCCCACAACCTTAATTTATCCACTCTCTCGAGCTAGATTGGTAGAATCGAGTTTAGGATTCACTCTTTCGAGTTGAACCCATATCAACCCAATAACTACAATCATTAATCAAAAGTTTTGGTTCCAAAACCTCTTTCTCAAGCAAGCCAAGAACTCTAAGTTAGAATTGCATTTGCAACTACAATTCATAGATTAAAACACAACTAATGATTAAACCCACAATAAAACAGCAAATAAATCATTAAACAACAATACCCATTAGCTAATTATACAAATAAACACATGATCACACCTCAAGAATTGGGGTTTTAGCTACACATTATAAAAAGAGAGAAACGATTACCAAATACATTAGCCATGATCTGGGTAAAGGTTCCCAAGTTTTTACAATGGTCCAAATTAGCTAAATTCCAAAACCCACTTCCAAATCCTCAAGTTTTAGGTTTAAAAGCTTCAAAGTATACAATGGAAACTCAAAAACTCAGAGAGAAACTCAAAACTCTCGAACTCAGGGAATTAGAACTGGGAGAGGTCACTGAAATTTCATTTAAAATTTTGATTTATAGTTGCCCAATGTTTGGCCTGAAAGACCATTGGGCGAAGTAAGTCGGGCCTCACCGAACCAGTCGGCGATCTGCCATTCGCTCCAATCCATAGGCGGTTTGCATTGGCCTTTTGTCTTCAGGGTTCTAGGACTTTAGGCGATCAAGGTTGCCATCGCAGAGTCGTTCGGCGATCCGTCGACTACCCATTCTTGTCGCCAAATTGGTTCTTCCCCAAGGCTGGCACACTGCAGCTTTGGGAAAGTTAAAGAGCCACCCGGTGGTTTGCCGAGTGGTCTTAGCGATCACCAGGATCGTTTTTCTTCACTTCTTCAGCTTGTTTGCTCCTTTTTGCCCGGTAGTGTCCTTGCCTTGCTCCTTAACTTTCATAAATGTAAATCAACACTTTAACATCAGTTTAGAGAATAAATTAGTCATTTGAGGATACTAAAACTATCAAAACAAAGCCCTAAATGAGTCGAAATCTCGGACTCATCAATGCCCTGAGGCTAATTATCTCTGGAAGTTGTTTGTTGGAGCTATTAGTATGCATGGTCCATTTAATCAGATGAAACAAACTATTTATAAGTGGTGGGATGAAGATTGTGTAGCTAAGTTTAAGTCTTTGTGTAGATCAATACCAAGTTTTATCATTTGGCAACTATGGATAAGACGAAATATGATATTAGATGGAGGGAAGTATGACTAGCCATGCTATGATGTTGGAGATTAATAGACATATTCATCTAATGGAAAAAACATTATACCCCTGGTTGGCAGAAATGCCTAACAGTTGGCCAGTCATTGTACAATTTCTGGAAAGCTACATACCATTAATTAACACTATAGTGGTAAGGTGAAAGTTTCCTAAAGGGGAAAGCTACAAACGCAATTTAGATGGTTCTAGTCTAGTAAATTGTGGAATTGGGTCAAATGCATTTTGGTCAAGGAGAATTGGCTTATGCTGAAGCTTGTAAAATTGATTTATGTTTTGCATTAGAGGTTGAAGTGAAAGTTTATAAAGGGGTCTATTGTATTGCTTATATCATAATCTTTTCCCTCTGATAATGGAAACCGACTCTTTAATCATTAAGAAGATTTTGGATGGAATTTGGGAAGTGCCCTAGGCAATTTCAGTAGACATTAGAGAGATTAGGGAGGCAATGGTGAACATAGATGCATACATACATTCAGAGAAAGGAATAAGCTTGCAGATTTTTTAACTAACATAGTTATTGATTTTGCATGTACAAATTACATTCATTTTAATCATATTAATGAACTACCAACACAGGCAAAAGCGATTCTACAGTTGGATAAGCAAGGAACACCAAATATAAGAATCAAGAAGGGTCAAAACAAGATTTTTAGATCATCAAGAAAAAGTTCATGCAATTAACAGAAGGTCCACTCGCAGTTCAGATGTACAGGGGCAATGTCAATCTTTTGTAAAGCTTGAGGGTTACCTTGGGCGATGACCATAGGAGTGTGTTGATCTTGAACATGACTTGAGGTAGTGGTATCACTTCTATAGAGCTCAACCTGCACAAGTTGTGGAAAAGGTTAGTATAAATTTCAAAATGATTCTTTCATAGATTAGTTGGTAGGAGAAGGGTCATACCTGGAGGTGTTTTGGTTGAGGAAAATCTGGGAGTTGATGAAATCTTCAAAGGAGTTGATTTCATAGCATTGGTGAGACATGGTAAATGCTAAATAAAATTCACCCAAGCTCTTGGATCTTTGCTTCGTCCTGTTAATCTGGGTATGGTGGACCGGAGCTCTCACAAGATTTGGCATGGAGGAAGCAAGGTGTGAGGATTTGGTGCCTCTC
Organism: Solanum chiquidenum; assembly: GCA_029582725.1. Taxonomy (NCBI): domain Eukaryota; kingdom Viridiplantae; phylum Streptophyta; class Magnoliopsida; order Solanales; family Solanaceae; genus Solanum; species Solanum chiquidenum. The sequence goes on along the minus strand of JAJOOS010028554.1, from coordinate 7,143 downwards.
CGGTGATCTTTCATTTCTCCGATAGGTGTTAGTTAGGGTTTCTGTCTTTTTATTTTGTTTTGTTTTTGTTGTTTTGTTGCGTTTGTTTCCTTTTTTTACTTGGGCTTAAACAAAGTCTATTATAAAAATAAAATAAAATAAAATAAAAAGATAAATACATTTTTCAATCAATGAGGCATATCACATCACTGCGTTGATATCCCTCGATCATTATAGAGAGATATGTTTAAAAGGTGTCTTTTGATTCAAAGAGATACATTTAAAAGATATCCTTTGTTTGTTTTTTATTAAACAATATATTATGAAAAAATAAAGAAAATAATCTAATAATTAAAAAAAAATGAATTTCATTGAACCTAAAATTGATGTCTCCTTAGGATAATTGTTCCTAGTTGAGCCAGTGGCAACAAAATTCGACATGGTAGTATTATATTTTGAGCACATAGGTTACTCAGGATAGCTAAATTATGATAAACATCTTTCGTTGAGGAGGACTTGCAAAATGTTTATTTAATATCTGTCATATCCATCTTTGATTCTTTCTTAACCAAATGATCTGCAACTTTCTTCCCGTCTCTAAAAATTGTTGGGTTCCCCATCCTTTACATTAACAACCTAAAGAATCATGCATGAGTGGAAATTTTCAACTGAAGTTCTTTTTCTTTTCAGCATTTTTAGTGTTAACCTTATAATTCAACTAGAAATATTTTCATTTGTGACACCAAGATAGAAAATTACTTTTGTATAGATCTACATAAAAAATATAATCGATCAAATTATAAAAAAGATTAGTCAAGATTAACTTGTTTTCTAGTTATAAAAAATAAAAAATAATTAACCGTTGAAAAATAGCACCCACCACCTGCAAGTTGATTCTCTAATTTTTCTTTACTCCCACCACCTAAATAGCCAAGTTCAAAGAATTAATTACCTACAAATAGTTTAGTAGTCGCTATTTACTTTGGGCTTGACCCGCCCAACTTTACTTTGGGCTCAAATGGGTTGGGTTCAAATGGGCTAAAAAATGGGTTGGGTCTTGACCCGTCCAATGTGACCTGATTAATCTCAATAATTTTAACATAGTGATATTTGATTTTTATAATCACAATTCGAATTTCCGCTCAAGATTTTTTTTTTAAAAAAAGTAACAAATGAATAGATAAATCCTAAAGATGTTAAATAGATAATAATTCATACCTTTAATATAGGAAGATATCTTAGTAAAGAGTTTTAAAACGGGTTGAAATTGGAGATTGAATTAGGCTCAATTGAGGATTCTTTTAAAATGGGTTAAGCTTAAATGGGTTGAGATTGAACCCAATTAAAATTATCTTGAGCCCAACCCTTAAAATTTTGGGCGGGTTACCTATGTTTGGGTTCATTTTTAACACCGTAGTAGTCCGTGTCTAATTTAGGAGACTGGAAGGGGGTGGATCAAATGAAGGCGAACTGAAATTACATATACTCATTATACAATTCATTAAAGTACAAGTAGTTTTTATCTAGCGTGGTTGGTACAGCCTAGCCTATCTATAAACAAACAAGAATGTGAAACAAATAAATTCAATTAACTAATTACGGCAGGCTTCCAATATGTGAATCAGAAAAATTCTTCAAACATCTTTTCGAGACCAAAATCTTTTATGCAAATCAACTCATATCTTGTTCCATTCATTTTGACAGCAATTGCAAACCAACTTTTAAGTCCTTTAATGTGATTGTAAGTAGCTCATCCGAGTCTATACACTCGAAACTGAGTCTCAAATCCAAATTTTCTCTTGCATTAACAAGCATTGGATCCACTAGACCTCCATTCATCTCCTTGCGCTGTTTTTCAGTGGTTTCTTCCTCGATAAGTGCTGCAACAGTGTCAATACTACATGAAGGACTCAACTTAAATCCGTATAACAAGCTGCTCTCAGCTTGATTAGTCATTTTAAGATGATAAATTTTAGCTAGGTCCTTCGAACTAAAGTTTTCAAAATGAAAGAACTTTGTAACTCTTCTGCAAAAGCCTTCATTAGAGGCGATTACACGCTTCATTGGTTCGCTATAGCCTGCAAAAATGACAACAATTTTCCCACTGTCCATGACAGACATTATCTCCTCTAGAGCTTCCAAACCATAATCCTTGTCATCGGACTTCTGCATAGGTATTAATCTATAGGCTTCATCAACAAAAAGAATCCCACCTTCAGCTTCTTGGATCTGCAGATAAGTTTAGGGACTTGATCACATATGAGCCAAATGCCAAATATATAGTGCAACGTATCAAAAACTTACCTTTCTTCTTGTCTTTGGTCCTGTATGACCAACAAATTCACCAACCAGGTCTGTTCTCTGCACTTCGATCACCTTGTCGGTTGGAAGAATTCCTACCATATGAAGTAACTTCCCAAGAATCCTAGCAACCATAGTTTTCCCTGTAATAGTATTGTCAAAGAAGTCTAAGAAATCGACCCCGTAGCTATTCATCAAACACATAAGCTAAGCAGTAAATACATCTATGTAAAATCTCAAGCCTATACTGCAATGAGAAGAACTAGCAATATAACCAGGGTACCAACATTTTTTACTGACATATTTAACCTCTTCTTTTGTGTTCTTCGATAAGTATGCATCTCTTCTTTGTTGTGAAAAAACAATGACATAACCTTACCTGTTCCAGGGTTTCCAAGAAAAGCCATATGGGGTGATCTTCTTGCACCAACTTTAAGACCTAGGGCCTGACGCCGCTCATCCAAGAGCATCCCCTTTGCCCATTTGCGGAGTTGCTGCTTAAGCTCTTGTAAGCCCACTATTTTAGACAAGTCATTTTCAAGTTCATCCATTTTTGCTTTTGTCTGGCCACATGCTTCAATAGCTTTACGTTTTCTTTGTTCTTCAAGATGCCGATTGAGAAGTTCTCGCAATTTTTCATTGCCAGGTCCTTGAGAGAGATGATTTATAGGAGTCATGCCCTCCTGCATTTCGTACATTCTACAATTAGTAACAATCATAAAAGGAACACAAAGTCAGTGAATAAATAATTTACAATACATTGTCTTCGGCACTACAATTAGCATCATGCTCTAACAATGTCTTGACCGTACAACATTCTTCAGCTCGTAGCGAGTGCCAAACAGCAAGATGCAATGGAGTCATCCCATTCTGCAAGAAAGACTCAGAGAAAAGTAAGGAATCAAACAATTGAAAACGAAAGACATTTTCAAGCTCAATTATAACGGAAGCAGTAGAATACACACATTTGCTTTGGCTTCAACAAGGGCACCATAAGCAAGAAGCTTCTTTGCAGCTTCATTACACCCATTCTTGGCTGCCATGTGCAAAGGGGTCTCTCCGTACTGCAATACACAAAATAAGTCTACCTTTTATTTTTTATTAAAAAGGAAAGAATGAAGAATTGCACCAGTTGGGAGTCGAACTCAAAAAAGAAGTCCATTTTGTTACAACTGACTAAGTGAATATTCTTAATTAATAGGCTGCTGCACATACCATATTCTTGGCTTCCATTTCCACCTTTTCTGGGCCAGACCAACCAAGCAAAAACTTGAGTATTTCAACATTATTGTAACCAGCAGCAACATGAAGTGGTGTCTGCACCATCTGCACCCAGATAAATTGCAAACTATATAAAGAAAATGCTTTTTGCAGAAACTTGGGTATCTAACTCTGACAAAAGACTGACCAAATAAAGAATACATATAGTTCACCCTTGTAACTGTTTTGAAACATGAGTACCCTGTTTCATTCTTAAGAAATTCTTATGAAAAGTGAAACTTAAAAGCCCAGCAGATGAAAAGTCTACGGTAACAGTTTATCTTCTTTAAATAGGATTAGATACCACAGATGAAGTCATATTGCGAATATACTAATTCAAATGTATCAGAAGTTCAGAACAACAAGCAATCACTTTTTTGGTCATGAAGAGAACAAAAGTCATCTATTTTAGAAGCAAAGCACTTCCAAAACGAGAGATATCTATGCCTCAGAAATCAAAATGTCAAAATGGTACAAAAGATCATATATTGAAGACTAACAGATGGTCCAGATCTGGAAGAGAACTCGGAAGAAGTTATAAGAAGATAGGCAGTAGGTGATTGTACATTGTTAGTGTGATGTTAGGAATGAACATTGTTAGTGAGAGGATTTGCTAGTCAGTTATAACTGATCTTAGTCTAAGCTAGATTAGTTAGTTGATATATACATAGATGTATGGAAACAGATGAAAGTTTTTATCAGAGAAATGAAAATATCTCATTTCCCAATTACTCTCTCTTTCCTCTTTTTGAACTGATCTTCTCCCTCAACATCATTGTTAGTCTCTCCATTTTAATATTCCCAGTCAAGAAAACCTTGGAAGCATAAACACTAAGGGCTTGTTTGGTTGGGGAATACGTTATCCCGGAATTGTTATCCCGCCCTCAATGTGGGATAAAAATTAAACTACAATCCTGGAATAAGTTATCCCGCGATTTTATCCCAACCAAACATGGGATAAAATCATCCTAAAATTATTCTCGGGATCAGTTATCTCTTATCTCTCATTCCAAATGAGCCCTACGAGTCACTAAGCCACCTAAAGATATCACAAGTACATTAAATTCACATTTTCCATTGTGAAGCAATGTGGCCTGGCTTAACATAATTAATTATGATGTTTACACTTTTTCATTGCTAAGAAAGATGTGTGGGCATATTAGGAGAGATAAGATTAGAAACGAAGTAATTCAGAATAAGGTGGGAGTGGCCTTTGTGGGTCAAAATGAGGAAAGCAAGGTTGAGACGGTTCGGGCATATAAGAGAAGGTGCACACATGCACCATTAAGGAGGTATGAGAGATTGGCTATAACAGGTTTTACGAGGGGTAAAGGTGGGCCAAAGAAAAACTATGGGAGGTAATTAGGCAAGAGATGGAAAATCATCAACTTACTAAGGACATGACCATAGATAGTAAGGTATGGAGGTCGATGATTAGGATAAAGGGGTAGTAGGTAGCTGAGTGTTATTGTACTTTTATGCAGGATAGGCGGGATCAATCCCTTCTTCTCATCTTCTCTTTATTTCAGTAGTATTACTTCATGTTAGCATAGTATCTTATTCTTTAATTCTCACTACTACTTGTTGCTTCATTTGTGTTGTTTATCTTGCTATTTTGTTGTTATTTTCCTTAATTTCTTGTTTTACCCATATTTATTTTGAGTCGAGGGTCTATCGGAGACAACCTCTCCACCCTACAAATGTAGGGGTAAGATTTGCGTATATGCTACCCTCCCAAGGCTGCACTTGTGGAATTACATCAGGTATGTTGTTGTTTTTGCTTTTTCATTTTCTCATTTTGGTTATAAGCACCACGTAATAACTCTATTTCCATTTCAATTTTAAAAAAATAACCCCATTTCCAAGAAGTGCACCAACAGAACCATTCCAACTTAGTGGTTGTAAGATTTTTACAGTATGCATTAGCAATTATAGGACTGCTAATTCATCAGAGTAAGAATATCAATGGTTCATATTAAGGCAAAGCTATTTCTATTTTCGGAAAAGAGGTTCTAGTCTAGAATTCAGTACATTTTATAGTATGCTTAATCAAACAGAACAGGCGATCTTGACAACTTCAATGATAACATTGTAGTTGTGACTAAGTCAATCTGCTATCATTGTAGTTGCTACTTGCTAGTGAAGTGAACTGCCATTTTGATGTTCAATCAGTGGCACCACACAGACAGTTATAAACGGACAAATTTTTTGAGGAATAATTTCAAAAACCTCTCAAGTTTAAAAAAGCACATATTGTGTTGGACATTGATTTTAGATTTATAGATCAAAATTTTCCCCATTTTTTTTCTGAATCAGCCAACCATATGCTCTTTACATATATGTTGGGACAATCACAAGCTGTCATAAACAACAACCTGGAGAATTCTTGAAACATACTTGCCAAGAAAGTAGAATCTTCGTAAGAAGTCAAATACACAAGAATTTTAGAATCCACATTTTCTTTTCCCAATGTGGATCTTCAGAACACACATCTTCCCGGTTATGCAAACGAATTCGGAGAGATGAACAATGACATAAAAAATAAAAAATAAAAAAAGGAAAGAGATTCGTACAACAGGGTTACGTTCATTGAGAAGAGAAGGGTTGGCAGAAAGCATCTTTTGAAAGGCAAGCAGATCCCCCGATTGAGCGAACCCGTGAATGGTTGTGGATCTGGAGGATTTTGACCGTTGATCTCCTGACCTCTGCATTTCTGGTTCTAACTTTCCCTCTCTCCGGCAAAAAGGAATACAACTAAAGAAGAAGAAGAGAGAGAGAGGGGAAATTTAATAGGCGGAAATGGCCGTCGGTGGATTTGGGTTTGAGGGGATATTTTATTTTTTTTTCTTCTACAAATAAGCTACGGTCATGTGGGTGTAAGGGCATAATGGCGCATAAAATGAAATAAGAGCTTCGCGCGTTGTTTCCAAATCTAGGCTGGTTGCCTGCTGTCTTTCCAGCTTGTATCCACTCATACTGCACCATATCCAAAATGCAAAATTGATTAAATAAAGGAAAATGAGTAGTTTAAATATACAGAAAATGGTTAAAATTATCCTTTAATTTTAGTTTAATGGCTAATTTTATTTTTCGTTATATTATTCGGTCATTTATAACCCCGTTGTCTACAAACTTATCACATATTGGACAACCCCAAATCAAATAAAATTACCTGTTTTTCCTAAAAGTAACCCAACACCCAATCTAACTCATGCCTGACTCATTTAACTAACTTAACCCAAACAAATTAACTCCAAAGAGACATCCTTCTTCCTTCTATTTTCCGATTTTACCACCAGTAGTGAATGGAGCTCAACTACTTTTTGACTCTAGTGAATGAAGAAGGAAGTGTTTCTCTATTACTTGTGTTGAAATGGAGGATATTGCTTGGCCGTTTTTCAGTTCATCGCTTATAATTTCTGCATTCACCTCTATTTTTCAGTTCTTCTTCATGTGGGTTAGCCGAACTCGAACTTGGAGTCAAAATATTGAAAGTCACACATGCATCTGTTTCGAATGGGTACTATTTTAATCTATATTTGTTGTTGATATTTTTCCAATTTGTGGTTATCCGTTGATTTGGAGAGCAACAATTTGAAAGAG
>JAJOOS010028553.1:0-14342 GCA_029582725.1 Solanum chiquidenum | reverse complement strand
GCCAGTTCTCCCCATTCGTTCCCCACCTCTTCGTACTTGTTCCTTAGCAATGTACCTATGTTTCTAAGTTGATTCCAACACTCTAAGGTACATCTAAACATCATGAAATCATCCATAAACATGAGATCATGAACCTTGAATCCATAATTCAATTCAAGGAAAGTTAGGATCAAGGTCAAAGAAGTTAAGAGTCAAGTCTAGAAGTTAAGGAGTAAGTCAAAGCAAAGTTTCTTAAAGTTTTCAAGAGTCTTTAACAATGTTTTAAATTCATTTTAAGACTCAAGTTTTCAAGTTAAGCAAAGAGTAAAAAGTTGAGTTCATTTTCTTTAAAATGATATTAGGGAACTAAGTATTCCCAAAGAAGTTTTTAAATGTTTTCACATTTAAATAAGAAAGAAATCCTCGATTTCCAAAGAGCCTACGGGCAAGTTTTCAGAAAAGAGTAAATGCTTTCATAATAAACCAAGAGAGGAAACCTTAATTTTAAAGATAGCCTTTGAGCTATGTTTTTGAGCACTAATCTCAAATCACAGAAAGAAGTACGTTTTTAAAACATAAAGAGCTAGTATATTTTGGGAGTAGTATTGATCAACGATATGGGAGAGAGTTCAGATAACTCACAGCCCCCATAAATCATGGGTAGAAAAGGTTCATACTTTTTAGATGAACCCTTTTCACAACAGACTAGTGGATCCAATTAGTGAAGTTAGCTTCCTATATCACGACAAGGTATAGGATGGGCCTCGACAGCGTGAGGTAAAGCGCTGTATCATCACTATAGTTCTTAAGTGATGGTTGTCGGTTAGAGAAACTCTCATAGAAGTAGTAGCATGGTTCCTCAAGGGGTTCTGCTTAGTGTGAATGGATGTACGGGACTTTATTCATGCATTGCACAAGTAGACTTTGAGAGGGAGCATGGTTTGTCTTTTTATGATATTATGATTATGAATTGACAACATATTTTAAACAATTTTCTTTTTCTTTATATTGCACTTGTTTTAAACTGCTTTATAATGAAATGAGTTCAGTTAAGTATTCATGAGTTGAGAAGAGCCAAGGTAAGTGTTTCTTTCAGAATCCTTTCAAGCCTATATCTGTTTTAGCATTCCAACTCGCATACTCGTACATTCAATGTGCTGATGCCAGTTGGCCTGCATCGTATTATGATGCAGACGCAGGTAACTAGGATCGGTATCCAGCGCATCGTTGATCCAGTGAGCAGTCAAGAGTTTGTTGGTGAGCCTCTTTGTATTTCAGAGGATCTCTTTTGTTTACTTTCAGTATTAGATAGTTCATTAAGATTTCGTGGGCCTGTCCCGACATCCATCTCAGTTATTAGAGGCTTCATAGATAGACAGTTACTTAGTCATTTGTCTTTACTTTGTTATTGAATTATGCTCAAAGTTGAGTTGCCATTTTGGCTAAGTTAAATGTTTATTTTTAAAACATTATGAGTTCAGTTTGAGCAGTTCAATTTATTCTTTGAAAGTACATTTATAGTGTTTGATCATTATAAATATGCATATAGTTTTCCGCTGAGTAAGTAAGCCAGGCCAAGGGTTCGCTTGGGGCCAGCAATGGTGTTCGAGTGCCAGTCCCACCCAGGGTGTAGGCTCGGGGCGTGACATATTTAACTTACTAATAGGTAAGCCCAACTAAATATTTATCTCATTTTAAAAATAAATATGCGAAAAATAATAATTAAAACAACATAAGTCATAATAAAACTCATTCATAAACTCAAAATAAGAACGCCGAAAACATTAATAATCTAACCCCAAAACTTGAAATTCACTAGTACAATCCATCTATATAGATCCAAATTAAACCTCAAACTAAAAATATATGAGAGTATTATGAAAGGACTAATAACATAGATGGTACTCAAAAATGTTGTAGATCAACCAATGCAGCTACCTCAGAATCTTGAGAACATCACTCTGAACAACTATCCAATTAGTGTCCAAAGGAACTTTGATCAAAACTTACACAATAAGATGTAAAATTAACATGTGTGAGTTTAAAATCCATATGTACTCAGTAACATCGTCGATTGAACCAAATCAAAGCAATGATATTGATTGGTCCTAAAAGTCCTATTTAGATCCTTTTAAAACTCATTTCACTACATCAGAAAAGAACTATCAACTAAAGTCAACGACAATAATTATATCCAAAATACAAGTCCATCTAACTCAAAATTACAATCAAATTACCACAAGAGTGGGAAAGTTAATGTTACCATTAACGCGTCAAATTCCTTACCAAGACAATGTAATTAGAGTATAAAATGATGCAATTGATGCATATGATGTAAACTTGAAAAGCGTGCCAATCTGATTCATCAATAAAATCCATATGTACTCACTAACATCGTCGATTGAAGCAATGATAATGATTGGTCCTAAAAGTCCTATTTAGATCCTTTTAAAACTCATTTCACTACATCAGAAAAGAACTATTAACTAAAGTCAACGGCAATAATTATATCCAAAATACAAGTCCAGGTAACTCAAAATTACAATCAAATTACCATAAGAGTGGAAGAGTTACTTTTATCATTAACGCGTCAAATTCCTCACCAAGACAATGTAATTATAGTATAAAATGATGCAATTGATGCATATGCTGTAAACCTGAGAAGCGTGCCAATCTGATCCATCAATAAAATTGGGTGCTCATGTCACTCTAATCCATATATAAAATTGGATAGATATGCTATATATATATATATATTATAATGACCCTCTTGGTCGTTTTCTCTATTTTTTAGTATTTTTGGCGTTTAATGCTTTTCTATTGTGGCCTCAAGTCATTTCTAACTTGTTGGAATTGATAGTTGGTCACCGAGTCATTTTTTTGTTTTTTATACAATTTTTGTTCTTTTAGAGCTTTTGAAGTTTGAATGATTGACTTTGGTCAAAACGTTAGGTAAACAACCTCAAGATGCATTTGATGGATCCGTTGGCTCCAAAACATTGATTTTGGTCTAGATGAACCCTTGATTAAGGTCCCGAGGCTTTTAGACTCATTTCGAGCAACCTTGTAGTTCATGGCTATTATGAAGTCTTGGGTGCAGTACTAACTTTTTTTCAAGATTACTTCAAATGAAAGTTACGACATCTCTATTGAGTCAGAAATATCAAATTTACGGGGATAGCAGAGTTTGATTGTTTGCATGGAATTCTAAAGAAATCTTGAGCCCCCATCAGAATTTTTGGCAACTCTAAATTGAGCTAGTGCATCCTTTGTTGGTGCACCATGACTTGTGCTTTCTGTTCGCAGGACCTGAGTCGCATTCATGGAAGTTCATGAAATGGAAAATTGTGTTAGCAGGCTTGGCTTGCATTCACATAGAGATTGGGGCCTGACCCATGCTTTCGCATACAATGTCTCATTTTAGTGGAGAAGGTTCATTTTTACCCGATCAAGTTTGACCTTGGCTTATCTTGCATTTGCGGATACCATTTGACGAATAAATTATATTGCTTATTATACAACTCTTTTTCACACATTCCTCTATAAGAAACTGATTGAAAGCTCAAATTTGAAGAAAAATCAGGGTGCATTGTTGGATTTTAGTTGTGGATTGCATTGGCTCGTTGTTAGCATCAATGTACTTGCATTTAACTCCCAAGTTTCCTTTGATTTTTCCCCTTTTCAATTTTTCAATTGTGAATTCTTGAACTTTTGAGCATGGGCAATTTTTAGGGCATGTTTGAGCTCGTATTGTGCCCATTTTTGGGGTTCAAGTTCCTTGAGATGGTTGAGACCTTTTGACAAAGTCAATTTCAATATTTCTTGTATGTGTCCCACAATGTCATTTTTCTCTCATTTTTAATCTTGTTTTCAATTATTGCAAATTTTGGTGTCAAATTGATCATATTGATGTTTGGATCATTATTTTGATAGAGTGGTATCACTTGAAGGCGGATCAGAAGGCTAAAGCTTCAGTTAAGAGGTTTGGAGTGCGCGTGTTCGGCTTCGAGGTCACCTTACTATGATTAGACTTGTTTGCTGATTTTTCTAGCATGATAATTTTGTTAAGGGTCGAGTTGGTAGTTAGCATTGTTATGTCTCGATTTTATTATCTTTTATAAAAACCACTTTTGAAATGTTCTAAGTATAAAACAATTTAAGAAAATTACTAGAAAAAGAGTCGCCACTTAATTTTTTTCTTAAAAGAAATTAAGAAAACTTAACTTTAAAGACTTTAACATAATTAAACATAAAAGTTAAGAGAAAAGGGTACGAGGTTCTTTTTTACATTTGAAGAAGGTTTTTAAGGCACTTGAAATGTTCGCCAAAATGTGGTTATCCAATGATTTAAAAACTTTCTTTGAATAATTTTTTGGAAAAATAATTAAAGTTGATAAAGATATTTAAAATTATTTGAAAAGAAATTAACTTAAAACACTTGAAGTAATTTTGCAAAGGGAGTAAGCTTTTGTCAAAGATGACCAAATAAATGTCACGATTCCAAAAATGGACGTGATGGTACTTGTCTATTTCCACCAAGACAAGACAGCCTCAACCCAACGAAATGAAAGAAAAGCGGAAAGACAAAGCAAAAATAAGATAAAAGCAGAAAACTTATTCATTCTATTAACACCTCAAAACTTGATTGTCACGTGTAGAAGCCACTAATACATAAAGTGCGAAATTTAAAGATGGTTACAAGTCTCAAGTCTTTGTTTCTCAAATAGAATAAAGCATAACGAAAAGGAAAAAGAGGGCCCACATAGATGACAAACAACTATCTCTTAAGTCCTTAAACAAGCTTCAAAAAAGGAGAAGAAGAGCAATCACACGGTACTGGTCTCGGAACCTATATAAGTGTAGAAATAAAGAGTGAGTACCAAAAATAAGATACCGAACAAGAAACATAATAAACAAGGATAACTAGATAGAAATCAAATACTATTTTCATCCCAATCAAACCTCCTCAAACTACAACCTGCATAGAACTCAGCCCCACCTAACAGTTCTATAATACACTACTCACAAGGCTCAATAATCGCAAGTCAATAGTCACAATTCATTAATCAACACGTATTAAGTAAGTTAATCTCAATGTCAAGCAGATCAATCACATGTAACAAGTTTATCAATCATAGTTAACAAGTAGGCCAAACATAAGCATCGAAGTACATCAAATCACAATAACCAAACTCCTGCCGGAACCATTTCCCTTCGGTACAATATCACTAGCCGAAACCATTTCCCATTGGTTTTATATCATATCACTAGCCGAAACCATTTCCCATCAGCTTTATGTCATATCACTATCTGAAACTATTTCCCATCAGCTTTATGTCATATCACTATCCGAAACCATTTCCCATCAGCTTTATATCACATGCCTCGTCACGGTGTACAATAATCAATGCACATAAGCAAATGCACACCATAAGGAAGATACAACAATTCAATCAATTCAAGTCCACAACAAGGCAATTCTCAAAAAAATAAATATGATCAACACGTTGCCTTTTCTTTAATCCCTTTTTATTCATTAAGATTAATCAAGTGGAACAATGAACCCTTCACCTCATTCCCATTACTCCAAACACACACACATTGAAGAGAAATACATAAATTATACAAAATTACAAGGTTTAAGAGATCACTTGCCTTAATCCAACCAACTAGTCACTCCAAGACTTGAGTCTTCCCTTTCCGACCAATATCCAAAGCCACACAATCTATATCAATCAAGTATTCACGATACATTTCCAAAAAAAACCAATATCCAGATCATATACTTTGAATAATGGCTCAATCAACTCAAAACTCGATTCCAAAAATAAAGTTTGAATCCAAAAATTAATACTTGAAAATGTTACTCAAGGCCTTATGAACTTATTGGTGAAAACCATTACGAAAAATGATTTGAAATCAGTTCACAATCTCCATTTTAGTTTAGAACTTGATATCTTGAAAAACCTTGCCATTTGCCAATCAAAATCCCAAGTTTTGATGTTGATATCCATAAAATAATCAAAGGGAAATGATGTTTTAGGACCACAAAAGATTTAGCACAAGAAATCTCTTCAAAAATCGCCTCTAAGGGTTACAAAGCTAAAAAATGGAAATTGGGGCTTAAACTCTAAAATCCTCTCGATGTCGCAAAAGCGGACATAGGTTTGGTTAATTGGCCATCGCTAAAGCGAACCAGAAGTTCACTTTTGGGAATCCCGTAAAAGTGGCGCCTCTCACAAAAGCGAAGGTTCCATCGCTTTTGCAAATTTATTTTAAGAGAACAAGCCTTCACAAAAACCAAGATTACAGACACCAACAAACCACAATCAATCATTGAAAGGGCCCTCCAAATTTGTTCGGAACCCCGTATACACAAACCATATGTCGAAATTGACTAAAGTCGATATTCCAGACTCAATGGAATTGTCAAACAAGTTTGAGGTTTCCTTGACCAGATATCCATAAAAGACAAAACACTAACACAACACCTAAAAAGGATAAATCAATGATGAGTATTCTCTAACAAGGATAAATCAAGGATAATCTCAGACAGAGGAGGTGGTTAGAGTTACTTAAGGATTATGAAATGAGTATTCTTTATCACTAGGTAAAGCTAATGTTGTTGCTCATGCATTGAGAAGGTTGTCTATGGGTAGTACCGCCCATGTTGAGGAAGAAAAGAGAGAGTTAGCAAAAGATATGCAAAAACTTGAACGATAAGGAGTTCGACTAATGAATTCCATAGAAGGAGGAGTGGTGGTGATGAATGAGGCTGAATCATCATTAGTGTCTGAAGTTAAAGAGAAACAATACCAAGATCCTATTTTGCTTGAATTGAAGGAAAATGTTCGTAAGAAAAAATTAATGGCTTTTGAACAAGGGGGCGATAGCGTATTGAGGTATCAAGGTAGGTTGTGTGTACCAAGGGTGGATGAACTCCAAGAGAGGATCATGGAGAAAGCTCATAGCTCCAGATATTCCATTCATCTGGGTTCCATAAAAATGTATCGTGACTTGAGTGAAGTATATTGGTGGAATGGTATGAAGAAAGGTATTGCTGAGTTCGTTGCTAAATACCCGAATAGTGAACAAGTTAAAGTAGAGCATCAAAGGCACGGTGGTATGGCGCATACTATAGAGATTCCAGAGTGGAAGTGAAGGATGATAAATATGGACTTTATTATTAGTGTGCCGCGGTCTCGCAGGAAGCATGATTCCATTTGGGTGATTGTTGATCGAATGACTAAATCAATCCACTTTTTGCCGGTAAAGACTACCCATTCAACGGAGGATTATGCCAAGTTGTATCTTCAAGAGGTAGTTAGACTTCATGGAGTTCCAATTTCGATTATTTCAGATAGAGGTTCCCAATTTACTGCACAGTTTTGGAAGTCATTCCAGAAAGGTTTGGGTTCGAAGGTGAACTTGAGTACTATTTTTCATCCTCAGACAGATTGTCAAGCAGAACACACTATTCAGACTTTAGAAGATATATTGAGGGCTTGTGTTATTGATTTCAAAGGTAATTGGGATGATCACATACCTCTCATTGAGTTTGCTTATAATAATAGTTACCACTCTAGCATCTAGATGGCTTCGTATGAGGCTCTTTATGGCAGAAGATGCAGATTTCCTATTAGATTGTTTGAGGTTGGTGAAGCGGGGTTGATAGGACCAGACTTAGTTTATAAAGCTATGTAGAAAGTGAAAGTTATTCAAGAGAGGTCGAAAACAGTGCATAGTCATCAAAAATCCTACATAGATATTAGGAGAATGGATTTAGAGTTTGAAGTAGATGGTTGGGTATACTTGAAAGTTTCACCCATGAAGGGTGTTATGACATTTGGTAAGAAAGGGAAGCTTAGTCCCTAATATATTGGCCCTTATAGAATATCCAAAAGGATTGGGAATGTAGCTTATGAGTTAGAGCTACCACAAGAGTTAGCAACAGTTTACCTAGTATTTCACATTTCTATGTTGAAAAAGTGTATGGGCAATCCTTCATTGATTATACCAACCAAAGAAACTGGTATTAAGGATATCTTGTCTTATGAGGATATTCCTTTTCAGATTTTAGATCGCCAAGTTCGCAAGTTGAGGACCAAGGAAGTAGTATCAGCCAAAGTTCTATGGAGGAATCAATTTGTGGAGGAAGCTACTTGGGAAGATGAGGAGGATATGAAAAAGAGGTATCCACATCTGTTTGAGTCCTGAGACATTCCAGATCAAAGTAGTAATTCTCTTCGTAGTGCTCTTTAATTGATATACTTAATGTGTTAGATTTGCTTGTTAGGTGTTTTAGTTGAATGTAAGATGTTACACCCTTAGGCTACTTAGAGTAATCTCATTTGAGGATGAATGTTCCCAAGGGGGATATATTGTAACACCCCGTTGTTTGAAAGAGCTAGAATTAGAAAGAACCATTTTTGGAAAGAATGAAAATATGAAATTTGTCAAGTTATGTTGAGTATGAGTTTTGGGTCAACTTTAAATGACCATAAATCCTATCTTAGAATGATTTATGTGTGCTATAAGATACCGTAGGAAATATCTTTGAATTATCTTTCCAACTCCGCTGAGTTTGCTTTATTATGAGTTCGTATGAGGGAGATATGCCCATTTGAAGTTGGGTTGTCTAGATAAGAAAAGTCAAAACTGGATTTTAGAAGGGTATTATGGTCTTTTCACTACCCAATTAAATTATTTCGTTTTTAGTAAGTTATTTGGGGTCTAAACTGAATTAGTTCCGTTTATGCAATTAAGAAGTACGCTAGGGCTTTGAGAGAAGACAAAAGAGGAGAAAAGAGGGGAAAAGTCAAAGCGTTCTTGGAGATTTCTTGCGGAATCGAAGACGTTTCGACAAGGGTTGATCCCTAAAGAGGTATGTGAGACTTTCATAGCGTTCGGTTCATTCACCCACACGCCAATCATGTTTATTTTAGCAAAATTTATTCTAGAAAGTTGAAAGTACGATATTCTTGAAGTATGTTCTTGCAATTGGCTTTCGTTCTTGAGTTGTTATGAGATTGATGAGTTCTTGAGGAAATCGTATTGATTTTATAGTTGTGTTTGATTAGATTCTTGTGTTCATGAACTGGGTATCTGAATTTAAAGAGGAATTGAGAAAAAAAATCAAATTAAGGTGAATTGTGGTTAGAAAATGAAGAAGGAAAAAGTCGAGCAGAAATTGGCACGCAAGTCCGCGTCGCGGACTTATTCCCCTAGTGAACAATATTTTCCTCCGCATTGCGGAAAGGAGGACTCCACTCTCTCAAAATTTATTTCGCAATCAAATATTAAAATGCATCTCCGCGTCCCAGACATGCTACCAAACAATGATTTCTTGACAGTTTCTCATGTTTAACTATATAAAAACACTCCTAAACATCACAAGATATTTCCTATCACAAATCACAATCCTTGAATCCATAAATTCAAATTCAATGAAGGTTAAGAGCCAATTCTACAGAGTTCTTAGAATCCTTTCAAAAAGTCTTTTGCAAATGTTTTAAACTTGTTTTAAGACTTGAGTTTTGAGTTAAGTAAGAGTAACAAATGAAGTTCATTTCTTCAAAAAGAGTATATGGGAATTAAGTATTTCCAAAAGAGTAAATGCTTTCACATTTAAACGAGAGAGGAAACACCTATTTCCAAGAGAGCCTTTGAGCTATTTTTTGAGTAATTATCTCAAATCAAAGAAAGAGTTTTTGTTTTTAACATATGAGCTGAGTATTATGGGAGTAGTATTGAGCACCAATGTGGAGCCGAGTTCATAACAACTCAATGTCTCCATAAACCATGTAGCCAACGTGGGTAGAAAGGGTCATACTTTTTAGATGATTCATTTTTGCTTTTTAGCATAGACTAGTGGATCCACTTAGTTGAGGCGTTCTATATCCCGACAAGTTATAGGACAGTTCTGGCAGCGTGGGTGAGACGCTGTATTATCTCACAGCTCATAGTGATGGTTGTCGGTTAGAGAAACTCCCACATAATTATATTACTTTATAAATGTATATTGAGTTGTTTCTTACTGTTTTAAATGCTTTATATAAACTACATATTTACTGTTGTTTATTTCTGCATTGAGTGGTTATCCACGAGTTGAGTAAAGTTGAGGTAAGTGTTTCTCTCAGATTTCAGTTCAAGCTTATGTCATGTTTAGTTTTCCCCTCGCATGCTCATACATTCAATGTACTGATGCCATTTGGCTTGCATCATTTTATGATGCATATACAGGTAACCATGATTAACATCCAGCGCCTCATTGATCCAGTTGAGCACTCAGAGTTAGTTGGTGAGCCTCCTTGCTTTTTAGAGGATCCCTTTTTATATTGTTTTAGTATTTAAGTTGTTAGGATGATCGGGGGTCTTGTCCCAGCATCCCTCACAATTTTAGAGGCTTCATAGACGGATAATATTGTTCATTAGTCTTTCCATTTTTCAGTTGTTTATGCTAAGACTTGAGTTGCCATTTTGGCTAGTCGAATGTTTCTTTTAAGACATTCTAAGTTATTGCACGATTTATCTTTTGAGATTGTTTCTTATTATTTAAGTCTTCTGCTAAGAGTTAAGCCAGGCCTAGGGTTCGCTTGGGGCTAACAATGGTTCTCGAGTGCTAGTCCCACCCAGGGTGTAGGCTCGGGGCATGAACAATTTGGTATGAGAGCTCAAAGTTCAAGAGTCCTAGGGAGTCTATGAAGCTGTGTATGTAGAGTTCTAGTTATCGGTGTGAAGAGCGACACATTTATAATTAGGAGGTTGCAACATTTAGGACCTATCTCACTTCTTTCATAATCATGTCGTGTGATAGAGTTAATCTCTGTAAAAGTTCCTTCTAACTCGTGTTTGCGCGTGTCTTTCAGATCATGCCTCCACAAAGAGCTGGCCGAGGCCGTCCTGCTAGGAGGAACGTTGAAGAGGAAGGGGTACCTAATGCACCAGAAGTGCAAACCCAATGAGAGGTCACCAATACTGAATTTCGTGAAGCTATCCGGATGTTAAGTCAAGTTGTGATCAACTAGGTTTGGCAACAAAGAGGGGCTTGACAGGAAGTGGCTGATACTTTGAGGATTCATGAATTCCTGAGGATGAATCCCCCAAGCTTCATTGGTTAAAATGTTATTGAGAATTCGAAGAACTTTGTGGAGGAACTGCAGAAAGTGTTTGAGGTTATCCACGTTGCCGATGCTGAGCGAGTGGAACTAGCTGCCTATCAACTGAAGAGTTTTGCTAGGACTTGGTTTGACCAGTGGAAGAAGAGTAGAGCTGAGAATGCACCGGTTTTGAGTTGGGTTGTGTTTGAGAGTGCTTTCTTGGGGCGTTACTTTCCCCGTGAACTGAGAGAAGCCAAGGTACGGAAATTTCTTACCCTTAAGCAGGAACCTATGAGTGTTCATGAGTACAGTTTGAAGTTCACCTAACTTTCCCGATATGGTCCAGAGATGGTTGTTGATATGAGGAGCAGGATGAGTCTGTTTTTACTGTGTTGTCTCGTCTGTCAAGTAAGGAGGGCAAGGTAGCGATGCTAATAGAGGACATGGACATAGAGAGACTTATGGCTTATGTGCAGCATGTTGAGAAAGAGAAGCTGAGGGATAGAGAAGAATTTAGAAACAATAAAGCTAAGACAAGGAATGAGTCCGGGCAGTAAAAGAGTAATGTGAACCGATCTTCCTTTCAACATAAGCAAAAGGGGCCTGCTCCATCATCTGCTAGTGCACCTGCACCAAGGAACAAAGGTGAGTATAATAGTCAGAATTCGTAGAATTTCAGAGCTAGACCTGCTCAGTCTCAGGGTAGTATGGCACAATGTGGTAATTGGGCTCCTACATGTGCTAAGTGTGGTAGGAACCACATAGGTGCTTGTCGCGATGGCTCTACTGGATGTTTCAAATTCGGTCAAGAGGGTCACTTCATGAAAGAGTGTCCTAAGAACAAGTAGGGAAATGGAAATAGGGGCAATAAAGCCCAATCTTCTTCAGTTGCTCCACCAGACAAGGCTGCACCTAGAGGAGCTACTTTAGGGACTAGCAGATGAGCAAACCACTTATATGCGATCACTAGTCGTCAAGAGTAAGAGAATTCTCCAGATATTGTCACTGGTATGATCAAAGTCTTTACTTTTGATGTATATGCTTTACTAGATCCAGGAGCGACTCTATCTTTTGTGACTCCATATGTTGCGATGAATTTTTATATTCTTCCTAAGAAACTTAGTAAGCCCTTCAGTGTTTCTACACCTGTTGGTTAGTCTATTCTAGCAGAGAGAGTCTATCATGATTGTACCATTTCCATCAATCAGAAGAGCACCATGGTTGATTTAGTTGAGTTAGACATGGTAGATTTTGATGTCATTCTAGGTATGGACTGGTTTCATGCCTGTTATGCCTCAGTTGATTGTAGAACTCCAGTTGTCAAGTTCCAATTTCCTAATGAGCCAGCTATAGAGTGGAAGAGTAGTTCAGCAATGCCTAAGGGTCATTTTATTTCATACCTTAAGACGAGAAAGATAGTTTCCACAGGATGTTTCTATCACTTATTCTGATTTAATGACTCTAGTGTTGAGATACCTCATATTCAGTCAGTTCTAGTAGTAAAATAGTTTCCAGAGGTCTTTCCAGATGACCTTCCCGGAGTCCCTCTAGAGAGAGAAATAGACTTTGGTATAGATATTCTTCTCGATACTCGTCCTATATCTATTTCGCCATATAGAATGACACCAACAAAGTTAAAAGAGTTAAAAGAGTAGTTGAAAGATCTCCTAGAGAAAGGTTTTATTCGACTAAGTGTCTCACCTTGGGGCGCTCCGGTCTTATTTGTGAGAAATAAGGATGGTTCCCTTAGAATGTGAATAGATTACCGTTAGTTGAACAAGGTTACCATCAAGAATAAGTATCCCTTTCTGAGAATTGATCTCTTCGATCAACTTCAGGGTGCCACTTGTTTCTCTAAGATAGACCTCAGATTTGGCTACTATCAGTTAAGAGTAAGGGAATGTGATATTCCAAAGACAGCTTTCAGGACTCGTTATTGTCATTATGAGTTTCTGGTCATGTCGTTCGGTTTAACCAATGCACCTGCGGCGTTCATTGACCTTATGAATAAAGTATTCAAGCCTTATTTAGATATGTTTGTGTAACACACCGACTTTTCGAAACGTATAAATTGACTCATATCTTCGTGGAAAGACCAAGAGGGTAGGTAATA
The DNA here is from genome assembly GCA_029582725.1 of Solanum chiquidenum. Lineage (NCBI taxonomy): Eukaryota > Viridiplantae > Streptophyta > Magnoliopsida > Solanales > Solanaceae > Solanum > Solanum chiquidenum. The sequence continues at coordinate 1,151 of JAJOOS010028553.1, read as the reverse complement.
AATTAAGAATGATGTGTTATGTGATATTTTAAGTGTTCAAGTGTTGTATCTCAAGTTTTAATGTTAGGTAAGTGGCAAAATAAAAGTTGGCGAAAGTTACCGTAAATTCCTTTTTAAAGATTTGTCTGAAATTTGGGTCAAATGTCTCGGACGTTTACTCCCAATCTATTAAGAGTTATGGTGCCCACGAACTATCGAATCGAAGGTCTACGAGTCTAGTTTCCAACGCATCAAACCGTTTGTTCATACGACTTCAGAATAGAGAGATATTTGCGTTTTCGTGGGACTGCGCAAGCAGGCACGTGAGGTGGGGCCCTAAGTCGGTGGAATGTTACATATATCTTCTACTTCGACCTTTTTATTCATTTTAAAGCTAAAAACCAGAGAAATTAGAGAAACCCATTTCTAGGATCAAGTGAGGTATAGATTTTCTCGACTTAAGTCCTTGACGAAAGTTGTTCTACGCATTGGGCTCATCATCGTGGTATAATTTGTTTTATCGATTGTGTAGCATATCACACTTTAGTGTTGGTACAACAAGGGTTTGAACATATTTGAAGGTTTTGAGGCGTATTACGAACCTAAGATCGAGGTAAGACCCTTCTTTCATCGACTTTAGCTTTTATAAGCAACAAGCATCAATTTACGACGGAAATACATATATTTTATCATATTGTCTTGGTATCTTTTATTTTGTGTGTTGATTATGGTCCTACCTTGTTGTAGTATCGAGGGAGTTATGAGTAAAAGTCGTTAGGCCACGTGAATTTAGCGAAAAAGGTATGTTAAGGCTATTCCCTACTTACGGCATGTTTCCTTAAAGCTTAGAAGCAATGTATTTGGGTTGTTATCCTTGATATATTTGTAGCCGTGATTGTTGATTGTTGGCTGCTCGAGTTGATATAATTCTCCCTTGTAGGGATCCTTATTCAGTTAGTAGCATCCCTATGTTGGACACGACTTAGAGGCTATTTGTATAGGTTGCTCATAACTGAATTGCTCGTTTTTAGCGATTGGATTGTTATTATTGCCCTTGGGGCTATTGTGGTTAGATGCAGGAATGTGATCTATGCCTAGAAGGGCTATGTTCTGCCTATAGGGCTATATGGATGCCTAAAAGGGCTATGAGTTGCCTACGGGGTCATATTGAT
>JAJOOS010028552.1:0-12542 GCA_029582725.1 Solanum chiquidenum | reverse complement strand
AAAACTTTAAGATATCTTTTGATATTCCTTCTATTCTATCTATATAAATTCAACTTCTTTATCTCATGAAACCCCTACCAAGATTATTAGGCTATTATGTTTATTCTATAGTTAAAGTAGATGAAGAAGACTCTTGAATTTTGATAGGATATGGAATGAGTCGATAAGAACTCAGAGTGTTATGTACTAATTTTGTACTTATTTTTTCATCTATACATCAGTCTTATAAGAATAATGTTTACATTGTATTTTTTTCTTAAATCTGTTTCTTTTTGTCTTTTTTACTCTCTATTAGACTTATTAATTTAGTTTTCTATGAATGTTTTATTGCCGTAAGTCTTTATTCTTATTTTGTAATTGTTGCATTTTATTATTCATTACAATTTACATATATATTTCCATGAAATTTTAATTATTCTAATGTATCTATAAAAATTCACATGAAACACACGTGCTCAGCACGTGCTCAGAAACTAGTATATATATATATATATTACTAAGCTTATGTTGGTAAATTTTAAAATAGAATAATAGCAGACAGATTTTGACAGTTGAGCATGCTTTAATTAATTAATAAATGTCTTTACAAACAGATTTCTCCATTATCAATGAGACATTCAGATCAAGCCAGTAAAGAAAAGCATAAAATTATCAGAAAATACGACAGAAGTATGATATCGACTAGTTGGTCTTTTATTGTAAAGCCACGTGAACATACATAAATAGAATAAACAAACTTGTTCATAATATTTGGATGAAATATATTGTAAATCACGATCATTAAATTATCCTTCGTTGACAAGAATCAATATGGCTAAGACACATTAATAAATATATTTAAACATCTCTTATGCACTACTAATAGAAATTTTTACTTCAACTTTAATCAGGTGTTTGCATTTAACACAACATTTCCACCAATCTCAATAATTTCAGACTGAGACGTAATAACTTGGTCATTGATTGATATAGTTTGTATGTCTTCACCTGAAAAGAAAAAAAATGTCTTGTTAGTATTTTCTTAAAAATAAAAAACTTCAAAATAGGATGGGAACAAGAATTAAATAAGAAAAAAATTGTACTAAACTTTTAGAAAATATAACTTATTCAAAGTCTTACCAACTTGAACACCTCGTTTAGTGTCTTCTAAAAATTTCTTACCCCTAAAAATGGAAGCAACCAAAATAAACAATTACAATTTAGTTGTAAGAAAATTTGAATAGGTTTAAACTAAAATCGTTGATCATACATAAAGAACACAAAATAAATAAAGATATTATGATTTCACAAAATAAATAATGATATTAAGAATCGTGATAGAGAACTTAAATATTAGGAAAATGAGAAAGGAGAAGGATTTGATATAAACAATTATAATTCAGCTTCAAACAATTTTTGTTCCTTAAATATTCTGATGCTTTAGCTAGTTTTTTTTATCAAAAAGTTATGTTTGCACCTAAATCCTTATAAAGTTACATGTCACAAAACTAAAATGGAATTGGATTAAAAATCAACTCATACATATTAGATAGTGTATCTCGAATAGATTCAAGTGATATGGTACTTAAAATAAAGAATCCATAAGGTACGTCTTAATATATTTCCGTTTTTCGATAATTCATAATCTTTTTCCATCCAGCAGGACACCCGGAATCACCATTAGCATTGCTAGATTGCTTCTTTTTTTGTTTTCTCATCTCTCTTGGCTCATCTTTTGCACTGTTAGATTGCCTCTTTTTTTCCTTTTCTCATCTCTCTTGGCGCATCTTTTGCATTGCTAGATTGCTTCTTTTTTATTTTTCTCTTCTCTTTCACCTCTTTTTTTGCATTGCTAGATTTTCTAGATTCTTGATCAATAACTAAGGGGCTTTTCTCCTTTGAGCAAATGATCTTGGGTGGAGCTAGTGCTTTGTGTATGGATTAACATAACCCAATAACTTTGAGTCAAATAATGTATCTATTTTTAACAGTTGACTTAATATGTACAAATAACTTATTAAGAATCCAATAAACTATGTTTTTTAGAATTCAAATTCCATAAACTTAAAACTTTTCCTTCGCCTTCTCCAATCTGGGTTGGAGTTAGTACTTCATTTAAATGTTCAAAAAATCCTGTATCTTTAGCTCAGATCCTATATATGTGTTTAAAAATTCATTTAATATACATAAATAATTTGTCAAGAAACCGTTGTACTGTATTTTTTAGAATGTAGAATTAATAAACTTAAAATCTTTCCTTCTATTCCATCATAGCTAGAGAGTTATATAAGAGTTCAACAGAAGCTAGTAGCATTGACTCCGATCTTGTACATGTGTTTTAATATTCACAAAATATGCATAAATAATATATCAAGAACCTAATAGAGTATGATTTTAAAAGGCTAGAGCTTTGTCTATGGATTTGACAAAACCATTCAACTTTGGCTCAAATCTTGTATTTGTTTAAAATACATTTTATATGTATAAATTATTAATCATGCTAGGTTGTCAAGTTTCTTGATCAATCTCTAAGGGGCTAGGGTCTTTTCTTCTTTGAGCAAATGATCTTTGGCGGAGCTAGTGCTTTTTGTGTGTGTTGAATAGAACTCAACAACTTTGACTTAAATCTTATATAGGTATTTAACCATTCACTGAATATATATAAATGACTATCAAGAACCCAATAAATTGTGTTGTTTAGAATTCAAAACTCATAAACTTAAAATCTTACCAACGCCTCCTCGAATCAAGGTTGGACCTAGAACTTCATCTACAAGTTTGATAGATCTCTGTAGCTTTGACTCAAATCTTGTATATGTGTTAAAAAATTCATCGAATATGTATAAATAGATTTTCAAGAACCCAGTAAACTTTCATTTCTAAAGGTCAGAATCCACAAACTAAAAATCTTAACATTGCCTCCTCGAATTAGGGTTGGAGCTAGTACTTTATCTACAAGATTGATAGAACCATGTAGCTTTGGTTCACATCCTGTATATGTGTTTCCGAATTTTTTTGATATGTATAAATAAATTTTCAAGAACCCAATCAATTGTCATTTCTAAAGGTCGAAATCCACAAACTTAAAATCCTACCATAGCCTCAAATCAAGATTGGAGGTTGTACTTCATCTACAAGTTTGATAGATCCCTGTAGCTTTGGTCCAGGTTCTTTATATGTGTTTAAAAATTCATTTAATATGAATAAATAAATTTTCAAGAATCCATTCAACTGTCATTTCTATTGGTCAGAACCCACAAACTAATTTTTTTACCATCGCCTCCTATAATCAAGGTTGGAGCTAGTACTTCATCTACAAGTTCGATAGAACCATGTAGCTTTGGCTCAGATCCTGTATATGTTTTTAAAAATTCATTTAATATGTATAAATAAATTTTCAAGAATCCAGTAAATTGTTATTTCTAAAGGTCAGAATTCACAAACTTAAATCTTACCTTCTATTCCGTTAATCAAGGTTGGAGCTAGAGATCTAAGAGTTCAGCAGAAGCTAGTAGCATTGACCCAGCCACTTAGATCCTGTATATGTGTATTAAAATTCACATAATATGCATAATTTTTTTATCAAGAACCTAATAAAGTATGATTTAAAAAATTCAGAACTCATAAACATAAAACCCTACCTTCACCTCCCCTATTCAGGATAAAAGCTAGAGCTTTGTCTATGGGTTTGACATGACCATTCAACTTTGGCTCAGATCTTGTATATGTGTTTAAAATACACTTTGTATGTATAAAAAACAATAAATTTTAATTAATCTTACTTTTAACATTGCTAATGATGTCAAATTCTCTCTCCATTTGAGAACTTTGCCCATCTGATTGTAGCTTAGATTGTGCATCATCTATCAAATCAACATTCTCAATCACTGATTTTCTCTCTCTCCAAGACTCTCTATAGAATTCAAGAATTGGATGAGGTGAAACATCAGAAACTGTAGATGAAAAACATTTCTCAAAATGTTCATTGTAGTTGAAACTTACATCCATTTTAAAAAATAATAATATTATTTTCCCCTTTTGTCCTTTGATTGAAATGAAAAGAAACTTATTATATATAATTATTGTATGTGAAAGCAATATATATTGTGAATCTAGATTATCTGTAGAATATATTTATTGTTAGTAATGTTATATATTTTCTACTATATTTGTTTTTTAATGAATATCTTTTAGAGACTTACCTAATAGATTACAAAACTTCAAAATTCGTAGTGGATTTGGATTGATAAAGTTATTAATTTACTTTTAGTAGAGCAAGACATTCCTATGTGTAATTTGAACATATAGTAGACACCAATTTGGTAAGTTATTTTTTAGTCAAATATCACTTTAAGTAAATACGTTAAGAGGTGTTTATACAAGTAGAAACAACATTGGACTCATAATTACGATTTTATAATCCTAATAAAAGCATTCCCTATTTTATATATCCCTCACAAAAAAGAAAGATCTTTTTATCCACCAAGTGAATATGCTAAACAATGGAAGTATTTTGTTAGGCAAATATATTTGTCTCCTTTTACCCTATTAAAACAAACATAAATTTAGGTTGACCTCAATGTCACGATCTGAAAACTCGAGTCATGTTGACACCTATCAAAATCCATCGGTGGATAATCCAACCCATATCTTGTATTACAAGTAACAAGCATATTGGGAAGAACCCTCAAATTAACATAAAGAAAACAAAATAGAACGGAGAAGATAATAGTGGAAATGAGAAATGACACGATATAAAACACTAACTAAAACTATTTACCAATGGAGATAAGTGGAACTAGGACGCCATCAACTTACCCTCTATATTTGAAAATCTTTGTTGCAGCTTGGAGTCAATGCTGTCTAACGGTGCTTGGAACTGCATCAGGAAAAAACAGATATAGAGTGTTGCATCAGTACCAAAACAACATGTACGCAATAGACATCATAGGCCAACTGAGCTTGGAAAGCAAATACATAATGAAAAGCGAGAAAATCAATGGTAACTAGAGGTCAGTTAAATGGAATAGAAATGAAAAGCCTAACTATACATCTCAGAATTCTAGAAGGAATGAAGCGGTAAAGTAATGCAACAAGAGAAAATCTAACTAGACCACCCATAAGCCCAACAGGTATACTCGTGCACAATTGAAAAGTAAATAACCAAATTGACCACCATAAGTCCGAAGAGTTGAAAAGCTAATGATATCCCTAACCACAACTAAATATAATATGAAATTAATACAGCCAAAACCATATATCGAACCACAGTGAAATAACCCCAAGGAACTCAATAGAATCAAAATGTCAGGATTGAAACCCAACTATTAGAGGTGTGCCTGGACTTAAACCGTGGCTAGTAGAAGTGTGCACAGACCTAGAATTATGGCTGGTGGAAATGCGCACGGACCTTGAACCCTAGCAAGAACACTCTGAAGACTCCATAATTGCACCCTCATCAACAAGGAAAATAGAATGTAGAGAAAAACCTCCATCTGAGTCACAAGGGACCCACTTTAGCTTGAAACCCATGATCGATCTGTTGTAACCAATAAGTCCCTAAATCACAACTGAAACACGTCAGGACCATACCATAGGGAAGTTATGGATGAAAGTCCAATAAGAGTGGAGTTGTCACCAATATCAATTCAACCAAGCATACAATCACAACATAGTATAATACGACAACACATATAAGGTAGACACGCTCAATTTTCCCAAAATTACACGAAAATAGGGTTCAGACAAGATTTCTATCAACTAAACAATAAGCATGCTAAGAACCCTCCCAAACCTAGCTTGACAATATGCAAATACCATTATCGGTAAGTCATAGTCTACCTCGAAGTTGATCATGCACACTCCTAAATCAACAAAATTAGAGCTTTACCATTCCAAATCATCTCTTATCGATGCAGCGCTATCAAATAAATGATCACAATGTCAATATAAATGTTTTGACACCTAATTTACAATAATTAAAGACAAAACTAAAAACAAATAAAAAATGGCATTGTGGGATCCGCGTAAGAAATCCCAAGATTGGCTTCGTCAATTGGTCCATTCAGCTCAAGGAACTTGTGCCCCAAAAGCAGGCACAATTTGAGATTTAAATCAACACCAAAATAGCTCATGCATCAAGAATTCACAATATCACCATTGAAGACAAAAATGGAGGAATAAGGAAGGTAACTTATGTGTTTAAACATGAAAACATTGAGTCTAACAAGGTCCCTAAACCACTCCCAGCTCAAATCAACAATTCCCACCAGAAATCACTCAAAATCATGATCTAACACCCAAAGACAAAATCTAATAATGAAAGAACTTCAGTTATTTAATCACTCTAATTGTCGATCCCACGGGAGCGAGACCTTTCCGTAGAAACGACGCCGTGCTAATGCAACAGACTGCAGGAACGAGGTCATAGGTGAAAGCCTATATTCCATGGGAGTGGCCGCACCAGCACTTGGGATTAAAATCCCAAGTTTTCACCAGACTTCCAGATTTTGCCCAGGGTCTCATCAGCACAAATCATCGATGCTACTCAATAAAAAATTACATTCCACACTCAACAGAGTTGTCAAAACTCTCAATGGAGGCCATGTCAACAAAAACTGGGTCCTACACCCCCAACTCCATTTTTTGTCAAAACTCACTAGGTAGCTAAAAATGGGTCTGAAAGCCTCTGGACCTTAACTAAAGGTTTATCTAAACCAAACTTAATGTTCCGAAGCTAACCCATCCGTAATAACTGCATTCTGAGGTCTTTTACTTGAAGTTTTGACCAAAAGTCAACCATTAAAACATCAAAAGCTACAAAATCCAAAGACTTGCATAAAAACCAAACGAACGATTAGGTGACCGAACCGTCAGTCCCATCAAGTCATAAATGACTTGGGATAGCTATAGGAAAACTCTTACTGCCAAAAATAAAGCAATACAGAGTAAATGACATAGATGGTCATTACACCCAATCACTTTTTGGTTAGAGAAAGGTAGTTATCTTAATAAATACTCCTTCTATTCCATAATAATTGAGTTTTTGAGACTTTTTTCACTCATCAAAATAATTGAATTGGTCAAAGTTTAAGATGAGATTTTTCTAGAGTGTCTCAGTCGGGTTCAAGTCCTGACTATTCCTTTTGACTTTGTTCGAGCTCAAGCATGTCTCTTAGTCGGGTTCAAGGCATGATCGATCTATTAGCCATGGTTTGAGTCTTGGCGCGTTGCTATAAGTTGGCTTCGAATGCTTACACTACGGTTCCATTGGGTTCTTTGTGATGCCTTAGCCGTGGTACACATTCGAGCCGCGATATGCATCCGAGCTTTGGTCCCTCTAGTTTTAGAATATATCTAGTCTTATCTAAGATAGATTTAACTCTTGTGTGTACTCATTGGGTTTATAGGGTTCCGTTTGGGTTATTTTCATTTCAATTGCGAATGAGTATACCTTCTAGGGTTATGATGGTCTAGTTAGGTAATAGTTAGTTTCTATACTTTATATTTCTTCTTCTTGTTAGATTGTTGAGGCTCATGGGTAGGCTTGTTGCCATTGTTCCTTTCTTCTGCCTCCTTGTTATCATTTTACTCCTCGCTTTGGATTACATATTTAATTTCCAAGCTTAGTTAACCTATAATGCCTACTAGGTACCTGTTGTTTTGATACTCATGCTATACACTCCATATATGTTTTCCCCTGATGCAGATCCAAGAATTAAATGACAACATTGATCTTGTGTATAGCAGCTGGGACATTCAGAGAGATCGAGGGTGAGATTATGGCATTCTCGTCTCCATCTGTATATAGTTTTTAGATAGTCTTTTGTATTTGAGACAAGTCTGTATGTATTTTGTTTATTTTGGAGTCTGTACTAGTATTTAGTAGCTTTGTAATATCCTCCACCAGGTCATTGTACTGGATTTGGTTTTATTGTACTTAGCTATGTCATTTCTTCTCTTCCCCTGTTTATTTCCTTGCCATGTTGTCATTTCCGTTGATTTGAAATTTCTGCCCACTAGGCTCATTACTAGCCGTTCCGGTCTATGGGTCCGCTTACCTACCGTGAGTTTAGATAGCTTCCATCATGACTTGAATTTTACAATCGCGACACTTTGTTCATTATATTTAATATATATGCATGGTAGGGGTTAAGCCAATCTCAGCCAATACCTAGACTCCAGCTTTGGTGAAGATTTACCACAACAAAAAATGTGAGGCTTTTAGCTTATTCAAGTTTAAAGCTCATTCGAGAATACATAATAGAATTATTTACAACCTGATTTGTTTTTTCTTTTTTCATCCAGGAAGACTCTATTTAATACAAAGCTTATGCTAGTAAAATTTTAAAATAGAATAATAGCAGAAATATTTTGACTTATCTTTTAAATGTCTTTACAAACGGATCAAGCCACTCAGGAAAAGCATAAAATATATCAATGAAAATACGATAGAAGTATGATGTCGAGAAGTTGGTCTTTTATTGTAAAGCAACATGAACATACATGGTAAAAGTCTAATGAATAAAAATAGAATACACAAACTTGTTCATAATATTTGGATAAGATACATTGCAAATCATGATCATTAAATTATTCTACATTGACAAGAATCAATATGGCTAAGCCACATTAATACATATATTTAATCATCTCATAGGCACTACTAATAGAAACGTTTACTTCAACTTTAATTAGGTGTTGACATTTAACACAACATCTCCACCTGTCCCACTAATTTCAGCCTGAGACGGAATAACTTAATCACTGATCGATATAGTTTGTATGTCTTCCGCTGAAAAGAAGATGCCTTGTTAGTATTTTCCAAAATAAAAAGCTTCAAAATAGAATGATGAGAACAATAATTAAATAAGAAAATATTAGACTAAACTTTTAGAAAATATAACTTATTCAAAGACTTACCACCTTGAACACCTCGTTCGGTGTCTTCTATATATTTCTTACCCCTAAAAATAGAAGGAAACAAAAAAAAAACAATTACAATTGTTGTAAGAAAATTTGAATAGCTTTAAACTAAAAGCGTTGATCATACATAAAGAACACAAAATAAACAAAGATATTATGATTTCGAAATATTTACTCAGAAATAATAAGAATCGTGATAGAGAACTTAAATATTAGAAAAATGAGAAAGGAGAAAGATTTGATATAAAATGTAGTATAACCTGTCAATTTCAAATGATTTTTGTCCCTTAATATATGCTTTAGCTTGTATTTTTGATCGAAAAGTTTTGTTTGCACCTAGGTCCTTATAAAGTTGCATGTCACAAAAATAAATTGGAATTGGATTAAAAATCAACTCATACATTTTATATAGATTATTTTGAATAGGTTCAAGTGATGTGGTACTTAAAATAAAGAATCCATAGGGTACGTCTCAAAATTTAAAAAATAGTCATATATATAAGTTAGAACAAAAACTCAAAAATATTGTTTTACTTACCTTATAACTATAGCCTGCAAGTTTACCCGTTTTTCGATATTTCAAAATCATTTCCCATCCAGTCGGCAACCAAGAATCACCCTAAGCATTGCTAGATTGATTTTTTTTTCTCTTCTCTTTCACCTCTCCTTTTGCATTGCTATGTCGTCCAAATTCTTGATCAATATCTAAGGGGCTTTTCTCCTTTGAGAAAATGATCTGGGGTGGAGCTAGTGCTTTGTGTATGAGTTCGACATAACCCAACAACTTTGAGTTAAATTTTGTATATATATAAATTAAATAACTTATTAAGAATCCAATAAACTATGTTTTTTAGAATTCAAAATTCATACTTAATGGTCTTACCTTGGCCTCCTTGAATCATGCTTTGAGTTAGTACTTCGTTTACATGTTTGAAAGAACCTTGTAGTTTTGGTTTGGATCCTGTATATATGTTATAAAATTTATTTATTATATATAAATAATTTGTCAAGAACTCAGTGTTTATTGTTTTCTAGAATTTAGAATCCATAAACTTAAATTCTTACCTTCTAATTCAAGGTCGAAACTAGAGATTTATATAAGAGTTCGGAAGAAGCCAATGACATTGAATCATATCTTGTATATGTGTTTAAAAGTTAAATTAATATGTATAATAACTTATTAAGAATCCAATAAACAGTGTTTTAAAAAAAATTCAAAATCCATAAACTTAAAAATCTTACCTTCGTTTCCTAGAATAAGGGTTGGAAGTACTTTGTCAACATGTTCGACAGAACCTTGTAGCTTTGGCTCAGATCCTATATATGTATTTTAAAATTTATTTAATATATATAAATAATTTTTCAATAACTTATTGTTTTATGTTTTCTAGAATTCAGAATCCATAAACTTACAATTTTACCTTCCAGTCCACTAATTGAGGTGGGAGCTAGAGATTTATCGAAGAGTTCAACAGAAGTTAGTAGCATTGCTTTGATCATATAAATGTGTTTAGCAATCCACTTAATATGATTAAATAACTTATTAAAAATTTAATAAACTGTGTTTTTAAGAATTCAAAATCAAACTTAAAAATCTTACCTTCGCCTCCTAGAATCAAGGTTGGAGCTAGTACTTGGTCTACAAGTTCGACAACACCCTATAGCTTTGGCTCATATCTTGTATATATGTTTTAATATTTATTTGATATATATAACAAATTTTTGAAGAACTTAGTGTTGTATGTTTTCTAGAATTCAGAATTCATAAACTTAATGTCACTCCCCGAGCCTACACCCTGGGCGAGACCGGCACTCGAAGACCATTGCTGGCCCCAAGCGAACCCTTGGCCTGGCTTAATTAACTCAGCGGAAAACTTAACTCAACAGAATAACTCCATGTAATGAAAGGTCATAAAACAACCTAACTGATAAAATCTGGCCAAAAAGGTAACTCGTGTCTCAAAATAGAATATTTATATATATACATAGATGAGAGACTCAATACTAACTGACTGGATATCTATGAAGCCTCTATAACACTGAGATGGATGTTGGGACAGACCCCGCAACATCCTAATAAAACAAAACTAAGAGAACAAAATAATTGAGTCCTCCGAAATGCAAAGAGGCTCACCACTGACTCTGGAGTGCTCAGCTGGATCAATGGCGTGCTGGATGCTGATCCTGGGTACCTGTGTACCTGCATCTGCATCATCATAAGATGCAGGCCAACTATCATCAGTACATTGAACGTACGAGTATGCGAGCTGGAAAGCTAAACAACAACTTAAGCTTGAAAGGAGTACAAAGGAACTCTTACCTTGGCTCTGTTCGACTCATGAATAACCGAACTCAATATAAAGTAATAAGACACATGCAATATATATAAAGCTTGTAAAACAATGTAAACAACTTTGTTCGTTAAGGATAAAACAATAACAAACTCAACTTTACTTATATAAAAGTAATATAACTTTAGTGGGAGATTATTTAACCGACAACCACCACTATGAGCCCTAATGATGATACAACGTTTTACCTCGCGTTGCCCAAGGACCATCCTATACCTTGCCGTGAAATAGGACCTTACTTAACTTAGTGGATCCACTAGCTTAACTTACGTGATCATCTAAAAAATATGACCCGTTAAATCCCATGTTTAGCTACATGGTTCTTATGGAGAGTTGAGTTAATAAGAACTCGTGTCCCCAATTCGGTGCTCACTACTACTCCCAAAATAACCTTTAGCTCATAAGTGTTTTAAACACATCTTTCTTTAGTTTGAGATAATTGCTCAAAGCTTAGCCCAAAGGCTCTCTTGGAAAACATAGTTCCTTTCTTACTCAAATGTAAAAACATTTATAAACTTCTTTGGGAATACTTAGTTCCCTAATAACTTTATAGAAATGAACTCAACTTTATACTCTTGGCTTAACTTGAACTTGAGCCTTAAAACGAAGTTAAAATGTTCAATAAAGACTCTTGAAAAAAACTTTAAAAACTCGTTTCGACTTGCTTCTCAACTTCTCTTGACTTTGATCCTAACTTTTCCTTGAATTGGATTATGGATTCAAGGTTCATGATTTGTGATAGGAAAGGTCTCTTGATGTTTATGAATAGTTTCGATTAGCTAAACTTGAGAAAAATTACGAAAACACCCTCTCGGAACAAGTCCGCGACACGGAGATGCTCCTAAATAAATGCTCGCGAAAATTAATTTTGAAACAGTGGAGTCTGCGTCATGTCCGAGACGCGGAGCAGATTTTTGTTCACATGGGGGAACAAGTCCGCGACGCGGACTTTTTTCATGCAAGCTGCCTGACTTTTCTCCTTCATTTTTCCAACTCTAAATCCTCTTAACTTCAAAGGTTCTTTCCCCAAACACTTGGGATCATTAAAACCTTTAATATACAATAGATTCAACTTGGAATTCCATATGGAAACATGTACCAAATCAACAAGAAACTTCAACACAACCACAAGAATTCAACAAACACAACTGATATACCGTGAGTTTACGGTATTTCTAATACATTTCACTAACAAGTTGTGTGTGTCTAGGGCCTTTTTGTATTGGTTTTTATATGTTTTTATTGTATTTTGCAGGAAAGATGTTCAGGGGCGATAATAAAGAGACA
>JAJOOS010028551.1:0-20249 GCA_029582725.1 Solanum chiquidenum | reverse complement strand
AAGTTCAAGTTCTAAGTTCAAGTTCAAGTTCTAATTTCAAGTTCAAGTTCTAAGTTCAACTTCAAATTCTAAGTTCAAGTTCAAGTTCTAAGTTCAAGTTCAAGTTCTAATTTCAAGTTCAAGTCTAAGTTCAACTTCAAATTCTAAGTTCAAGTTCAAGTTCAAGTTCTAATATCAAGTTCAAGTTCTAAGTTCAACTTCAAATTCTAAATTCAAATTGATATCTAAATTTATAAAATTAGTTATATATAAACTTCTAATCCAATAATTAGTTATAGATATTTAAGTTTTAATTCATAAAAAAACCTCATCGATTAATATATATTCATGACATTCAAACATTCATCAATATATATTCATGACATTCAAACATTCATCATCTACTCATAACACTTCAATTACTTATTTCTAACTTCAAATTAACACTTTACTAACTAACAATCAATCAAGTCCAAAAAAATCCCAATTCAATCTCAAATTACATATCTCAAGTTTAAACTAGTCCTAAAATTTAAAAAATCCCAATTCTTCACTAACTAACAATGCCCAATTTAAAAATGCCTAATTTTTAAAAAACAAACCCTAAAATAAATTTTTTCAATTCTCTATACCTAACTAAGAATAATCAAATCAAATTAATAATTGAATAACACAACCCAACAAACAATAACAATAATGTACTAACAAACAATCAATTATAATCACTAAAATTGAAAAGAAAACTAAAATTTAACCCTAACATTAACAAATTAGGAGAGGCAGCATCACTCATGACCAGCGACAGGCGACGGAGAAGGGCAACACTGCAGCGACAATGACGGGGAAGGGCGGCGACGTGGGAGGGAGATCGATACAGAGAGAAGGGAGAGAATAAGAGTGAAGAGAGAGAGAGAGAGGAAAATAAGAAAATTACGATCTGTCTTTTAGATATTTAATAAAAAACGATGGACAACATCTTTAAGTCCGTTGCTTTTTTTAAATATAGTTGACCAACATTTTGACCAAAAAGCGACAGACTAAAGATGTCGTTCGTCGCTATGATAAAAAAATAATTAATAAAATAAAATAAATTAAAAGAGACGGACAACGTCGTTAATTTTTAATGTATATATAATTATTTTTAATAAAAGCAACGGATGGCGTCGCCATATATATTAAATAAATAATTATTAATTATTTATATATTTGGCGCTAAAATCTGTGACAAAAAATGACGGACTAAGAGATGCCGTCCGTCGCTTTTTATAAAATAATTTAAAAAATAATTATTTTTATTAAAAAGCGACGGACAGTGTGGCAAAAGGCGTCGCTTTTTGGAGCGACGCCGTTCGTCGCTTTTTGAAGCGACGCCGTCCGTCGCTTTTCTGTTCGTCGTTTTTAAGCAGATTTTTAGTAGTGAGTGTGCAAATTCACTTAGCAATGATAAGGTTGGCTTAAGAAAGGGAAAGTTAATTCCAAATAAGGTGCTAAGAAAAATATTAACATATAAAATAAGCATATTTTGAGAAGCAATAGAGGAAAGTAGTCTTGACATCCATTTTATCAACCTCTAAAACTAGACTTGCAGCTAAGCAAAGAACCATATGAATAGAAGACATTTTGACAACAAGAGATAAAATTTCATCACAGTCAGCTTTCTTTTCTGAAAAAAACATTTGACAACTTACCTCTTTCTAGGCACAGGAGAAGAGGGGTGATGCTCTTGCTTTACTCTTAAGATTGTAATGACCCTCGAGGTCATTTTTGTGTTTTTGCGTGCTTTTACTGTTTTACCCCTTTCCATAACTTTTTATGGGTTTTATGTGGTGCAAGTATAGGTGACATGCTTCTCGAGGTAATCTGTAACATCCCGCCTTGGAAAGAACTAAATTTAGAAAGAACTAATTTGGAAAGAGCTCATTTGAGATTTGTTCATGTTAAGCTTAAATTGTTAGTTTTGAGTCAACTTCAAACAACCATAACTTTCAACACATGATGGTTTAGGTGGCCCATTAGATATCAAATGAAGGTCTTTGATCCTTTTTCCAATGCCACCGAGTTTGCTAAATTCCGAGTTAGGATGAAGGAGATATGCTCGTTTGAAGTCATCCTGTCCAGTTAAGGAGAGCTACTCGAATTAATGAGGAGTATTTTGATCTTTTCCTTACCCCATCAACTTTAAAAGTTTTTAGTAATATGTTTAGGGGTCTAAACTGATTTGGGTCAGTTTCACAATTCTAAAATACGCTTAGGATTTAGAGAGAAGTTCAAGAAGAGGAAAAATGGAGAAAAGATTAAGGTCTTCAAGATTTTCTTACAATCGTCGAGGGATTTCGCCAAAGATTCGATCCTAACAAGGAAAGTAAGTTTTCATAGTGTTGGGCTCGTTCACCAACACGCCAATCATGTAAATTACATTCCGTAATTCTGTTCTTGAGGTTTTGTTCTTGTCACGATCGAGGGTTATCCCCTAGATGTGCCAAGGTGTACTAGACCCTGAAAGGCCTAACACAAGCCACTTAGCATATCATAACATAAAGTAAATTGAAAAAATGCGTAATTTTTAAAACGTTATCCATATAATCGAAGTCTTTTATAAACACAAGCGGAAGTCTAGACTTGTCTCAATTAGCCATCTATTACAATAGTTCAAATGAAAGGGGCAGAGCCCATACAACATAGTTCGGAAATGAAATACTAGAAATGAAACTCAAAGTGTAACTCCCGTCCTTGAATCATGAGGACTCACCACAAGCAACAAGAATAGTCGAATCCAAGCTTGAACCAAATGAAGATCACCTCAAAGTCCGAACCCTACACTTTGTGGAAAATGTAGGAAAATATGGGTTAGCACAAAAATACACTAAGTATGATAGCCATGTATAAAAACATTGAAAACGTGCTAAAAAGGACATTTTAGTTGAAAAACATGCATTTTATCAAGTTTAAAAATCATCATGAACTTTAAGTGTAAAAGCATAAGTCATAAGCATAGTCAACATATAGATCATCATAGCATAGTAGTACCATCTCATAAGTAACCCTAAGTCATACTTGTGCAACGCATGGATAAGATCCTATAATCCCATCCATACTAAGTACCACCTTTAGGCCACCATAACCATACTGACCATTCTTTGATATCATCCTTAATTAATACTCATAGACAAGGAAACATTCACCTTTAACAAGTCATATCAAGGAAAGCAACTTATAACAATAATCCAAGTTAAGAATCCATCATTACAAATAGCCCTCATATCAACATACTTAGTAGCATCATCACAAGCACATTCATTTCATAAATCATTGTAACATAAAAGGAACACACCATAACTACTCTCAAAGCCTACTTGTGCAATGCATGAATGACAATCCATACTCCCACCCATACGAAGTAGAGCTTCTTGAGTAACCATAGTTCATAATTAATAATCTTGTTCATAATGGGAATAAGCCTTAACCGACATAGACCATGTGGGCTTAACATGGAATCTGGTGTTACCCACACCGAAAAGGGTTGTCCTACTTGCCTAAGGTAAGACCATGGTTTGTTAACTTTTTGGTGGATCTAGTAGCTAAAAACCTATGGGGGCACATAGTTATGGGATAAGGAGATTTCTACTAGAAACCCGACCATACTAGGGAGAGTTTCCACCTCACAATATCCACTCGGTACTAAGCATTAAATTCCCATGGAGTAGTTAATTCTCTATTAATATCATTACTCATGAAATGGTTCCCTTAGCCTGCCGATTCAAGGTACATCCTTAGAATAGCTCATTGACTCCTCATGAAAGGGGTGCCATTAGCCTACTGGTACAAGACTTAGGATACTTCATTAGTCACTCATGAAAGGGGTATCATTGGCCTACCGATTCAAGGTATATCAATCAATATATCTCTTTAATTACTCATGAAAGGGTGCCCTTAGCCTACCGATTCATTTAGGTGAGAAATGCCTTTCACAACATGTCATATACATACATAGGGGTGTAATTGACAATAACCTTTCAACAACACACAATAAGATCATAATCATAATTACTTTACTCTCAAAGTGTTCTTAAAGCACATACATAAATCTCATAATCATGCATAATTCTCATACTTTCACCCTTCAAGAATCCAAGATCATATTCAATCAACACATTTAGAATTACTACATCAAACATGAATAATAACATGATTCAAATAATCAATTCACTACATTCATAATTCTATAATATTCTACTTGCATCAATCAATATCGACACTTTGAGATCCAATGTGGGAAAATAGGGGAATTCATGGATTCTTGAGGAATTCAACTTAAAACCTTATAAAATCATCAATATATCCATAAAAAAATATAATCCAATCATTAAAAACGAATTTGAAAGGAATCCATGAGATTGAAGTCAAACCCTAGCTTTTGGGATTTCTTGCTTTGAAATTGGGGGTTTTGAAGGGGATCCATGGGTGAAGGCTACCCATGGATGAAGAGCTACCATTCCTTATTGAAGAATTCCCACGAATTTGAGTAGAAAATCTTGATTATTAAATCCTAGCTTCACCTTCTTCTTCTTCTTCCTTCGAACTTTCTAGAGAGAGAATATTTTGGGAAAGTTGGTTATTGATTTGGGTTTTGGGATTTTATGAGGTGAATGGATTGTTTAAAGACTTAAAAAGGCTTATATATGTGTACTAAAACTATACAAAATGACCTCACTTAATACTAGTTAAAATAGGAATTACCTAAATTACCCCTCCTTTAAACCAACTTAGACCAACTTACAGACCCCATCCACGACCCCTACCTATGGGGCGTGGAATGACCCATGACCCATACTGGTGGGGCGTGGGTTCGGGTGTGCAGCCCCTAATATTGGACTTGACCCACGAGGCTCCACCCACGAAGCGTGGACCACCCTACGGGGCATAGGTCCCATCCGTGGGTCCAATATTTTGGTCAAATTGAAGGTTTGTTCTAGGGTCCTCCTCAAGGACCCTTGGTTGGTCCTTGGGTAGTAGTACCTTGACGTTAAACCCCTAAACCCTTCATTCTAAGTACAAGAATCAAATTTTCTAACTTTAACCCTTACGACAAGATCTAGTCAAGCCTACTAGTTTTTGGGGTGTTACATTATCTCCCCCTTGAAAACATTCATCGTCGAATTACGATCTAGACACCTTATGGAAATAAAGACTCAAGACTAGCATTCCATCATGCATGAAATATCAAAATAATTCACAATTCAAATGAGGAAACATCCACTCCATCTCAACATACTCAATGCAACACAAGGAAGTAGGAACGACATCTAACAACCCATTATGCATGAAAACTTCAACATTTCACATATTCATAGGAGGAACTGCCTTCTCCAACTAAAAGCATTCTCACTTACTAACATGAAACCAATTATGCAATTTCTCTCAAAAACATATTAAAGCATGTTTGACAATTCATCTCATGAAGCATATAGGCAACTCATACTAATGCACAACAACATGAGGAACACTTAAATCATGAAAACTCATTTTCTTGCTAATCATGAACTTCTCAATAACATGAATAACATAAGGAGATTATGGAAATTTCTAAAACACACATGACTCCAAATCATAAAACAAGCCAAGAGGAACTCTCTATCTCAAGCTAGAATAGGAATAGAAGAACAGAAATGAGGATATTGGGACTCTCAACAATAATTATATTTAAGCATACCATCTCCCCCTTGGGAGGAAACCCCCTACTAAACCTCAAGTACCACTTTTTTCAAGCAATTCCAAGGCATAACCAAAAACTCGTAATAACCTTACCGGGTTCTAAAATCACTAGAAGCCTAACCCATTGAAACCAACCCTTTCCAAGGATATCATCAAGGTCTAAAAATTAGCATAGGGATCTAATAAAACATTTACATCTATAGGGAACTATCAACATACCGGTGCCTTCATCCGGAGAGACTTCTTGGTCCTTTCTAGACCGGAGTGCATAGAAGCGACCATACTTTGGATCATTGGGATCCGGACCACTAAGAGAAGCTTGATTGACCTCTCTTACACTTTCCGTAAGCGTAGGAAAATTCTTCACTTGATGATCACTCTTGCCACAACCATAGCAACCATCTG
Organism: Solanum chiquidenum; assembly: GCA_029582725.1. NCBI lineage: Eukaryota > Viridiplantae > Streptophyta > Magnoliopsida > Solanales > Solanaceae > Solanum > Solanum chiquidenum. The sequence continues at coordinate 14,153 of JAJOOS010028551.1, read as the reverse complement.
TACCGGTTAGGCACCTACCATGGTGCTTCTTTTAACTTTTGGTGCAAATAGGCCTAGGTAATGGAGACCCACCACCTTTATCTTGGTTAAACCTAAGGGTATTGGTAGAGTCTTGACCGGAAAACCTTTGTTTAAACTTAGGTCTACCTTGTCCGTCAGACTTATCATTAGAGAAATTCCTATCACCTGTTCTAGCTCTTTTTACCTCCCTGTTCTTGTCTTGGAGTTTTTCATCCTACATTTGTTGGGCATACACCATAAGGCGTGAGATATCCATATCATGAAGGAGCATTGCCGTACGACATTCTTTTCTTACCACTTTGGACACACCCGTCAAATACCTACTCATCATATCCCTTAAATTCGCCACCATAGCCACAACATACTTGGACAATTGAGTAAACTTTTGAGAATATTCTTGAACACTCATACCTCCTTGACGAAGTTTAATTAATTCTTCCACCTTAGCTTCACTAATCTCTCAGAGAAAGAACCTTTCAAGGAACGCCGATTTGAAAACTTCCCACTATATTGGACCCTCTCCTACCGGCCTATTGTTCTTCCATTGTGTATACCATACTTGAGCCACACTCTTCAATTGGTAAGCAACTAACTCCGCTTTCTCTACCGAAGTCACCCCATGGCATCAATTATTTTATAAACTTCTTCCACAAATTTTTGAGGATCCTTTCCCACTTTGGAACCAAGAAACACGATAGGGTTCATTCTTTCAAAATCTCTCAATCTAGAAGTCGTGAATTCATATTAGGGTTCACATGAGTCCCAACATCTCTATATTGGCTTGAGCCGTCATGGATAGGGTTTGAGTTGTCACGTCTTGAGCTTGGTCCGTCATGGCTTGGGTTAACATTTGTATAGTAGACCTAAACTCCGTCTGGGTCACATTGTCCACTATGGGATCAATCAGAGCTTGATTATCTTGAAGAGCTTGATTACCTTGAAGATCTTCCTCATTCACATTGCCATCCTCCATTCTTCTTGCATTATCCCTTCGTGTATTCATATCCTGAAGACACAAGAGGAGGGTTAGGAGAGGGACTTTATAGAGTTAAACTCTAAGGCACGACTTAAGAGTAATGAAAGAAGTGTAGTTTCCTAAACATCTTATAGCCTCTCATTCATAAATGTGGCGCGCTTCACACTATGAACAAGACTCTACTAGATGCAGCTTATGAGACATCATCCTAGAATCATTCTAAATCTTGTGCTCTAATACCAAGTTTGTCACAACCCAGGGGTACCCCTAGATGTGACAAGGCGTACTAGACCCTGAAAGGTCTAATACAAGCCACTTAGCATATCATAACATAATGAAAATAGAAATGATGCAGAATTTTTAAAACTTTATCCATACAATCGAAGTCTTTTATAAATGCCAGCGGAAGTCTAAAGTTGTCTCAATTAGCCATCTATTATAATAGTTCAAATGAAAGGTCCATAGCCCATACAACATTGTTTGGAAATAAAACTCAAAGTGTAACACCCGTCCTCAAATCATGAGGACTCACCACAAGCGAAGAGAATAGTCGAATCCAAGCTTGAACCAAATGACAATCACCTCAAAGTCCGGACCCGACACTTTGAGGAAAATGTAGGAAAATATGGGTTAGTACAAAAATGCACTAAGTATAATAGCCATGCATAAAAACCATGAAAACATGCTAAAAAGGACATTTTAGTTGAAAAGCATGCACTTTACCAAGTTTAAAAATCATCATGAACTTTAAGTGTAAAAGCATAAGTCATAAGCATATTCAACATATAGATCATCATAGCATAATAGTACTATCTCATAAGTAACCCTAAGTCATACTTGTGCAATGCATGTATGAGATCTCATAATCCCATCCATACTAAGTACCACCTTTAGGCCACGATAACCATACTCACAATTCTTTGATATCATCTTTAGTTAATACTCATAGACAAGGAAACATTCACCTTTAACAAGTCATATGAAGGAAAAAAACTTATAACAACAATCCTAGTTAAGCATCCATCATTACAAATAGCCCCCAAATCAACATACTTAGTAGCATCATCATAAGCATATTCATTTCATAAATCATTGTAACATAAAAGGAACATACCATAACTACTCTCAAAGCCTACTTGTGCAATACATGAATGAAATCCCATACTCCCACACACACTAAGTAGAGATTCTTGAGTAACCATAGTTCATAATTAATATTCTTGTTCATAATGGGAATAAGCTTTAACCGACATAAACCATGTGAGATTAACATGGAATCCGGTGTTATCCACACCGAAAAGGGTTGTCCTACTTTCCTAAGGTAAGACCATGGTTTGTTAGCTTTTAGGTTGATACACTAGCTAAAGAACTATGGGGGCACATAGTTATGGGATAAAGAGATTGCTACTAGAAATCCAACCATACTAGGGAGAACTTCCACCTTACAATATCCACTCATTACTAAGGATTAAATTCCCACGGAGTATTTAATTCTCTATTAACATCATTACACATGAAAGGGTTCCCTTAGTCTACCGATTCAAGGTACATCATTAGAATAGCTCATTGATTCCTCATGAAAGGGGTGCCATTGGCCTACCGATTCAAGACAATCCTTAGGATACTTCATTAGTCACTCATGAAAGGGGTATCATTGTCCTACCTATTCAAGGTATATCAATCAATATAGCTCTTTAATTACTCATGAAAGGGTGCCCTTAGCCTACCAATTCATTTAGGTGAGAAATGCCTTTCACAACATGTCATATACGTACATAGGGGTGTAATTGATAATAACCTTTCAACAACACACAACAAGATCATAATCATAATTACTTTACTCTCAAAGTGTTCTTAAAGCACATACATAAATCTCATAATCATGCATAATTCTCATACTTTCACCTTTCAAAAATCCAAGATCATATTCAATCAACACATTTAGAATTACTACATCAAACATGAATAATAACATGATTCAAATAATCAATTCACTACATTCATAATTCTATAATATTCTACTTGCATCAATCAATATCGACACTTTGAGATCCAATTTGGGAAAATAGGGGAATTCATGGATTCTTGAGGAATTCAACTTAAAACCTTATAAAATCATCAATATATCCATAAACAAACATAATCCAATCATTAAAACCGAATTTGAAAGGAATCCATGGGATTGAAGTCAAACCCTAGCTTTTGGGATTTCTTGCTTTGAAATTGGGGGTTTTGAAGGGGATCCATGGGTGAAGGCTACCCATGGATGAAGATCTACCATTCCTTATTGAATAATTCCCACGAATTTGAGTAGAAAATCTTGATTATTAAATCCTAGATTCACCTTCTTCTTCTTCTTCCTTCGAACTTTCTAGAGAGAGAATATTTTGGGAAAGTTGGTAATTGATTTGGGTTTTGGGAATTTATGAGGTGAATGGATTGTTTAAAGACTTAAAAAGGCTTATATAGGTGTACTAAAACTATACAAAATGACCTCACTTAATACTAGTTAAAATAGGAATTACCTAAACTACCCCTCCTTTAAACCAACTTAGACCAACTTACAGGCCCCATCCACGACCCCCACCTATGGGGTGTGGAATGACCCATGACCCATACTGGTGGGGCGTGGGTTTGGGTGTGCAGCCCCTAATATTGGAATTGACCCACTCGGCTCCTTCCACGGAGCATGGACCACCCTACGGGGAGTAGGTCCCATCTGTGGGTCTATTGGTTTGGGCAAATTGGAGGTTTGTTCTAGGGTCCTCCTCAAGGACCCTTGGTTGGTACTTGGGGAGTCATACCTTGACTTTAAACCCCTAAACCCTTCATTCTAAGTACAAGAATCAAATTTTACAACTTTAACCCTTATGACAAGCTCTAGTCAAGCCTACTAGTTTTCAGATTGTTACAGTTCTTCATGCTTTATTTACGGAGTTTGATAAATTATTGAGGTGAGGATTTCAATATTTGAGGGTTGTTCGTGAGTAAAGTGAGTAGAGTCTCATGTACTTGTATTGGGAAATTCAATCTAAGGAAAATTTGACAAAAATAATCGATTCTTTGCAATTTAGGGTAAGAAAACGAGAAGACGTCGGATTGACCTGGGAAGGGCTGGCGCGGCGTGCCCCAGATGCACCAGATGTTTTGGCATGGCGCGCCAGTAGTGCGCCAGAATAGAGTCTCTGAAGTTCAGGGGTTGCTGTCCTGCGCCAGCAGTGCGCTAGGGTTGCCTGCCCCCACTATTTTTCCGTCGTTTGCTCTGTCTAAGTTCTTTTAAAGTATACCTTTACTCCTTTCTTATTATAACTACTTTAAACTACATCAAACCATCGAGATATCCTTCATAACATGAATCATAACCCTTGAAATCATAATTCAAATTCAAGGTAGAGTTAAGAGTAAAGTCTTGAGAGTTCTTTCGAGTCATTTTGAGAAGTCTTTTACAATCTTTTAAAACTAGTTTTAAGAGTTAAGTACTTGAGTATGAGGATGAGGATAGTTGATTTACATATTTTTAAAATTAAATATATGGGAACTAAGTATTCCCAAGAGTAAATATTTTTACATTTAAAATGAGAGGAAACATCAATTTTCAAATGAGTTCATGAGGAGTTTTTGAGTATAATATATTTTAAGAGAACCTTTTGAGTAATAATCTCAAATCTTGAGGATGAGGAAATGTTTTTAAAGATATGATATGAGTTATATTAATGGGAGTAGTATTGAGCACCGATATGGGGACGAGTTCATACAACTCAAAGTCCTCATAAACTATGTAGTCGACGTGGGTAGAAAGGGTCATACTGTTTAGCTGATTCCTTATTGATTTTTAATCATAGCTTAGTGGATCCACCTAGTTAGGATGTCTTATACTCTGGCAGTGTATAAGACAGTTATGGAAGCATGGGCGAGACTCGGTATCATCACATAGCTCATAGTGAAGGTTGTAGGTTAGAGAATTTCCCAAATAAAAGTTATTATTGTATTTTAAATACATTGAGTTGTTATCTACTTTTTTAATGCTTTACATAAACTACATCTTTATTGTTGTTTTTATATAGTGTAGAGTTGAGTATCCAAGAGTTGAGGTTTACTTGAGTAGAGATGAGTTGAGTAAGTTTCATTCTTTCCAAATTCAAGCTTATGTTATGTTCAATGTTTCGTTTATATGCTCGTACACTCAATGAAGTGATGTCATTTGGTTTGCATCATTTCATGACGCAAATACAGGAGATCAGGGTCGATAACATGCATTTCGTTGATACCACATGCAGTCCCAGAGTTGTTTGGTGAGCCTCCCTGCCTCCGGAGGATCCCTTATTTATTTCTATTTTTTCAGTTTTGTTAGGATGATCGAGGGTCTTGTCCCGATGTCCCTTATAGTATTAAAGGCTTCATAGATAGACAATAGTATTTGAGGAGTCTTTGTTTCATTCCCTTGTTAAGGTTTCAAAGACTGTGAGTTTAACACTTATGTTCATTTGAGTATTTTGATCGCTTGGGGCCAACAATGGTTCTCGAGTGCCGGCCATGTCCAGGGTGTAGGCTCGGGGGATGACAAACTTGGTATTAGAGCACAACATTCAAGTGTCCTAGGGTGTCTATGAAGCCATGTTTGTAGAGTCGTAGTTATCGGTGTGAAGCGTGCTATATCTATAATTAGGAGGCTGCGACATTTAGGAACTATCTCACTTCTTTCATACTCTTTTCGTGTGATAGAGTTCAACACTATAAAGTTTCTTTCTAATTTGTACTTGCGCGTATCATTCAAATCATGCCTCCACGAAGAGCTGTTCGAGGTCATCCTGTTAGGAGGAATGTTGATCCGCAGGATCAAGGGGTCCCCAATGCACCAGAAGTGCAACCCCAATGAGAGGTCACTAATGTTGAGTTCCTGAATGCTATCCGGATGTTGAGTCAAAGTTGTGACCAACCAAGCTAGGCAAAAAAGAGGGAATCGACATGATGTGGCTGATACATCCAAGATCCGTGAGTTCTTAAGGATGAATCCTCGACACTTCTCTGGTTTAAGTCTCACTGAGGATCCAGAAAGTTTTGTGAAGGAGTGGCAGAAAGTATTTGAGGTGATGCATGTTGCAGATGCTGAGCATGTGGAACTAGTTGTATACCAATTAAAGGGTGTTACTAGAGTATGGTATGACCAATAGAAGAAGAATAGACCTGAGGGCGCCTCAATTGTGAGCTGGGCTATGTTCGAAGAGGCCTTCATGGGGTGTTTCTTTCCCCATGAGCTGAAAGAGGCAACAGTAAGAGAATTTCTCACTCTTAAGTAGGAATCCATGAGTGTGCATGAGTACAACCTCAAGTTCACTCTACTATCCCGTTATGCTCCGGAGATGGTTGCTGATATGAGGATCAGGATGAGCTTGTTTGTGTCTTGGTTGTATCTTGGTTGTCTCGTCTGTCGAGCAAAAAGTGTAAGTAAGGATGATATATTGATAGGGGACATGGACATAGCGAGAGTGATGATCCGTGTGTAGCAGGTTGAGGAAGATAATCTGAGAGATAGAGAAGAGTACTGAAACATGAAGGCTAAGACAACAGGAAATGAGTCTAGGTAGCAGAAGAGTAATGTGAATCGATCATCTTTTCAGCAGAAGCCAAATGGAACTGCTCCATCATCTGCTAGCACACCTGCACCAAGGAACAAAGATGAGTTCAAGAATCAAAATACTCAAAACGTCAGAGTTAGACATGTACAGTCTCAAGGTAGTGTGACACAAGGAGGTAATTGGACTCCTGCATGGGCTAAGTGTGGTAGGAACCACCCAGGAGCGTGTCTAAATGACTCCACTGTTTGCTGCAAGTGTGGTCAAGCAGGTCACTTCATCACAGGGTGCCCTAAGAACATGTAGGATAGTGGTAATGGGGGCAATAAAGCCCAATTTTCTTCAGCGACTCTGCCAGATAGAGCTGCACCTAGAAGAGCTACTTCAGGGACAGACGGAGGAGCAAACCATCTATATGATATCACCAATCGCCAAGAGCAAGAGAATTCGCCAGATGTTGTCACTTGTATGATTGAAGACTTTAGTTTTGATGTATATGCATTGCTATATCTAGGTGCGACTCTTTCTTTTGTAACTCCTTATGTTGCTTTGAGGTTCGATATTATTCTCGAACAACTTCTTGAGCCCTTTACTATTTCCACACGTGTTAGCGAGTCTATTCTAGTTGAGAGAGTTTATCGTGATTGTACTATTTCTGTCAATCAGAAGGACACCATGGCTGACTTAGTCGAGTTAGATATGGCAGACTTGGATGTTATTCGAGGCATGGATTGGCTTGATGCTTGTTATGCCTCAGTTGATTGTAGAACTCGAGTAGTTAAGTTCCAGTTTCCTAATGAGCCAGTTAGTGAGTTGAGCAGTAGTTTAGGAATGCCTAAGGGCCATTTTGGCCTAGACCCACATCTCCAACTGATATTAGGAGTTTCTTGGGTTTGGCTGGCTATTATAGAAGGTTCGTAGAGGGTTCTCATCTATTTAATCCCCTTTGACCAAGTTAACTCAGAAAATAGTGAAGTTTCAATGGTCTGAAACTTGTGAGAAAATCTTTTAGGAATTGAAGAAGAGGTTGACTACTGCCCAGTGTTGACCTTACCAGAAGGTACTCAAGGTTTTATCGTATATTGTGACGCGTCTAGAGTTGGTTTGGGTTGTATGTTAATGCAGAATGACAAAGTTATAGCTTATGCCTCCGGACAGATGAAAGTTCATGAGAAGAATTTCCCAACCCATGATCTAGAATTGGCTGCCATAGTATTTGCTTTAAAAATATGGCGCCATTATCTTTATGCTGTCCACGTGGATGTGTTCACCGATAACACGAGTCTTCAGTATGTGTTTAGTCAGAAAAGGCTTAATCTCATATAGATAAAGTGGTTAGAGTTACTCAAGGATTATGATATGAGTATCCTCTATCACCCAGGTAAGGCTAATGTTGTTGCTGATGCCTTGAGCAGGTTGTCTATGGGAAGTACCTCCCATTTTAGGAAGATAAGAAGGAGTTATCAAAAAAGGTGCATAGACTTGCACGACTAGGAGTTCGACTAATGGATTCCAAAGAAGGAGGAGTAGTGGTGATGAATCGGGTTGAATCATCATTAGTGTCAGAAGTAAAAGAGAAGCAAGACCAAGATCCTTTATTGCTTGAATTAAAGGCAAGTGTTCATAAGCAAAAAAAAAGTGATGACTTTTGAACAAGGGGGAGATGATGTTTTGAGGTATCAAGGTAGATTGTGTGATTGATTTCAAGGGTAATTGGAATGATCACCTACCTCTCATTGAGTTTTCTTACAACAATAGTTACCATGCTAGCATCTAAATGGCTCTATATGAGAGAAGATGCAGATCTCATATTGGATGGTTTGAAGTTGGTGAAGCAGGGTTGATAGGACCACACTTAGTTCATCAAGTTATGGAGAAAATGAAAGTCATTCAAGAGAGGTTGAAAATAGCGCAGAGTCGCCAAAAATCCTACACTGATGTCAAGAGAAGGGAGTTAGAGTTTGAAGTAGATGATTGTGTATACTTGAAAGTTTCACCCATGAAGGGTGTTATGAGGTTTGGTAAGAAGGGGAAGCTTAGTCCCCGATATATTGACCTTTACAGAATATCGAAGAGGATTGACAAATATAGCTTATGAGTTAGAGGTACACAAGAGTTAGCAGTGGTTATTCTGGTATTTCATATTTCCATGTTTAATAAGTGCATGGGATATCCTTCAATTATCATACCAACTGAAGATATTGGGATCAATGATAGCTTATCTTATGAAGAGATTCCGGTTCAAATTCTAGATCACCAAGTTTGCAAGTTGAGAACAAAATAGGTAGCATCAGTCAAAGTTCTTTGGAGGAACCAATTTGTTGAGGAAGCTACTTGGGAAGCTGAGGAAGATATGAAGAAGAGATATCCACATATCTTCAAATTCGGAGAAGTTCCAGATCAATGTACTAATCCTTTTCTTGGTATTCATTTATAAGTTGGCATGTTGTAATTGCATTATGCTTGTTGGGTGTTCGAACTATATGTTTGATGTTACACCCTTAGCATACTAAGAGTAATCTCATTCGAGGACGAATGTTCCCAATGGGGAGATATTGTAACATATCGCTAATTGAAAGGACTAGAAAGAAGTTAAAAATTTGAAATAGTCAATTTTGGAAAGAATAAAAATCTGGAATTTTTTTTGTTAAGTATGTTGAGTTTAAGTTTTTGGTCAACTTTAAACAACCATAACTCCTAGCTCAGGATGCGTTAGGTATGCTTCTAGATACCGTAGGAAATATCTTGGAATTATCTTTCCAACTCCTCTAAGTTTGCACGATTCCGAGATCGTATGAGTGAGATATGCCCATTGGAAGTTGGGTTGTTTGGATAAGAAAAGTCTAATCTGGATTTTGAATGGGTAGTTTGGTTTTTTCCTTGCCCAATTGTTTTATTTCGTTTTTGGTAATTAAGTTAGGGTCTAATCAGGATTAGATCTGTTTACGCTTTTAGGAAAATACGCTAGGGCTTGGAGAAAGAGAAAAGAGGAGAAGGAGAAGAAAAGTTCATTGTTCGTCGAGTTCTTCGAGTGGATTTCGCCAAGGGTTAATCCCTACGAAGTATGTGAGACTTTCATAGCATTGGGTTCGTTCACCCACGAGCCAATCATGTTTAGTTCAGCAAAATTCGTTCGAAAAAGGTTGAAAGTTGATGTTCTTGATATATTTCTTGAATTTGTTTTCATTCTTGAATTGGTCTGAATTGAGGAGTTCATGAGGTTATCGCGTCGAGTTTTAGAGTTGTGTTAAGTTAGATTCTTGGGTACATATGCTGGGTATCTGAATCTAAAGAGAATTTGAGAAAAAGAACCGAGTTTAGGCAAATTGAGGTCAGAAAATGAAGAAGGAAAAAGTCGGCAGAATCTGGGTACCAGGTCCGTGACGCGGACCTATTCCTTAGGGGTGGAAAAATCTTCCTCGCGTCGCGGAGCGGTCATTGACCGTTCTGCCTCAAAATTTAATTTACGACCGAATATTTAAATACATCTCCGTTTCATGAACTAGTTCCCATACAGTGATTTCTTGATCTTTTCTCATGTTTAACTATCTAACAACACTCCTAAACATCATGAGATCTTTCCTATCACAAATTACAATCCTTGAATTAATAATTCAATTCAAGGAAAGTTAAGAGCCAAAGTCAAGAGAAGTTAAGAGTCAAGTCAAGAGAAGTTAAGAGCCAAGTCAAGAGCAGTTCATAGAGTATTCCAAAAGTCTTTTACAAATGTTTTAACTTTGTTTTAAGACTTGAGTAAAGGGTAAAGTTTGAAGTTCATTTCTATAAAAGAGTATATCAGGACTATGTATTCCCAAAGAGTAAAATGTTTTCACATTTAAAGAAAAAAGGAAACCTTGATTTCCAAAAGAGCCTTTGAGCTAGTTTCAGTTAAATAGTAAATGTTTTTCACATTTAAAGAAGAAAGGAAACCTTGATTTACAAAAGAGCCTTTGAGCTAGTTTTTAGTTAAAGAGTGAATGTTTCCACATTTGAGCAAGAAAGGGAACATCGATTCCAATAGAGCTTTTAAGCTAAGTTTTGAGTAATTATCTCAAACCAAAGAAAGAAGTTATGTTTTTTAACATATGAGCTGAGTATTTTGGGAGTAGTATTGAGCACCGATATGGGGACGAGTTTGAGGTCAGATAACTCACGTCTCCATAAACCATGTAGCCATCATGGGTAGTAAATGATCATACTTTTTAGATGATTCTTTAAGTGCTTTTTAGCATAGACTAGTGGATCCACTTAGTTAAGGCGTTCTATATGACGGTAAAGGATATGACAGTTCTGGCAGCGTGGGCAACACGCTCTATCACCACTTAGGCTCATAGTGGCGGTTGTTGATTAGAGAAACTCCCACATAAACTATATTACTTTATTAAATGAGTAAAGTTGAGTTTATTATTGCATTTTCTTTAACGAACTATGTTGTTTTCTACTGTTTTAAAGGCTTTCTATATACTGCATGTGTTTTATTGCTTTATATTGAGTTAAGTTGTTCATGAGTTGAGTAAAGCCAAGGTAAGTGTTTCTTTCAGTTCCTTTCAAGCTTATGTCTTGGTTTATATTTCCCCTAGCATATTCGTACATTCAATGTACTGATGCCATTTGGCTTGCATCTTTTAATGATGCAGACACAGGTAACCAGGGTCAGCATCCAGCGCATCGTTGATTCTAGAGCTCCAGAGTTTGTTGGTGAGCCTCCTTACTTCCGAAGGATCCCTTTTTATTACTTTTCAGTATTTAGTTCATTAGGATGTCATGGGTTTTGTCCCGACATCCATCTCAGTTATTAGAGACTTCATAGATGGACAGTCAGTTAGTTCATTTGTCTTTATCTTGTTATTGACTTATGTTCAGTTTTGAGTTACCTCTTTGGCTAAGTTAAATGTTTATTTCTAAAACATTATGAGTTTAGTTTGAGACAGTTGAGTTATCTTGCATTTGAGTTCTTTTCTTAATGCTTAAAGTCTTCCGCTAGGTAAGCCAGACCAAGGGTTCACTTGGGGCCAATAATGGTTCTCGAGTGCCAGTCCCCCCAGGGTGTAGGCTCGAGGCGTGACATAAAGTACTAATTCTAAGAAAAAATCATTGAATCTTCAAAATCCCATGTAATGATCTTGGGGAAAGAAGAATGGTACTTGAGGTCAACAAAATATTATTTAGAAATTGGGATTCCATAACAATATTTGATCATCAAGTTCCCCTATCAAATATTATGATGTTAAGGCATGTGAGTCTTACGAGGTGTATTTACCTGATGATTATAGTGATGACGATAAAATTCAAAGTGATGACGACTTAGATTGTCTGTCAAATGTGAAAGAAATGAGTTATAATGAGTGCAAGAGAAGTTGTTGTTTCAATAATCTTTTTGAATGTTTTGGTGGTTTGACTATGACTAAAATTAATGATCCTAAACGAACATGTAATTACCCTGCCTTCAAAGGTGGTGTAAGTGCAATTGTGTGTTTTACGGGATAGCACTCATTGGTGTCCCACAAAACAACAGAAGCTGGAAGAAGAATTAAATTACATAGAGAGATTGCTCAACTTTTTTAGGAGGAGTAGTGTCAAAAGGGAACATATTGTTGTACCTCTAGGTGAGGTATATGGAAAAAGAGATGACATCAAAATTAAAGATAAGGAGATAGTGTGGCAACCGATGGTTATTATGATGAACATGATACTTGAGAAAGACAATAATAACAAGTGGATTGGAATATAAATCATGAGCTGCATGACTATTCTGGCTCTTATGCTTCTATTAAGATTGTCCATCATTCATATGATCCATGATACCATCATGGCATTAGTTTGCTGGTTTTTTAGGCCAATGATGTAGGTTTAATGGAGTCTTTGCATCTTATTAAGCAGTTTTCTTGAAAAGGAAGAGAGAGACTTGTGGGAATGTAATCTAGTTTGGTTTTATCATGAGGGGATACATGTGCTTTATAGTTACATGGCATAGAAAAGAGTCATGGATACCTATGACCAACTTTCACTGGGGGAATCAAAGTTTTAGTTCAAGATAAAGTTGTATAACAAAATTGTTCATAATCAGGAAAGACAAAGGTCGGAGGATAATGTGTTAGTATTTGGAACTTTTGAGAATAAAATATAAGGTTCAACAAAAATTGTTTTGTCATATCATATGGAATATTACAAAAGGCTTAGGCACATATAGCTATATAAGGTTTTCAAAAGTTAGTAGAGATCATACATATCCAACCATTATTGACTTTCTTCCAAAACATATTCCATAAAACAAGGACTATATTTCCTTTACAAATTAAACATATATTTATAAAGAAACCATTAAACAAATTAAGATGTACAAATATCTCCTTTTCTAACATTATAAATAATATTGTGGTTCATAAACCAATCCGCTAAGAATCAAAACAAACTTAATGATCTTGAATAGAATCGTAGTCTTGTGAATGAAAAGCATTGTCAAACATTGGATGAGAAGAAGCACTTCATGCTTAACACAGTGAAGTTGTCACCACCCAAAGTACACTCTAGACTTGACATGGCATATAGGATCTCGAGAGGCCCTACACAAGCCACTTGACATACATATAACACAGAGTAATAGAAAAGTAGATTTTAACAAGAAATTGTCATATGAGAATTGTTTGACATAAAAGTGGAAGTCTAATTATAGTCTTGACAAGCCAGTCTAATACATCCAAACAATAGTTTCTACAGGAGATTCATCAAGGATTTCTCTAAGACTACAAGACCCATGTGCAGTCTCCTAGAGAAGAAGATGAAATTTGTATTTGATAAGCCATGTATGCAAGATTTTGAAGCTTTGAAGAAGAAGCTGATAGAAGCCCCTAGCTTCCCCAAATTGGGAGCTTCCTTTTGAGTTGATGTGTGACACAAGTGATGTGGCTGTGGGAGCAGTGTTGGGGCAAAGGAAAGAGAAGGTGTTTCACTCAATATATTATGCAAGCAAAATACTGGATGCAGCCCAAACCAACTACACAGTGATTGAAAAAGAAATGCTAGATCTGGTCTATGCTTTTGACAAATTTTGATCTTACATAGTAGGGACTAAATGTTTTGTTTATACTGACCATGCAACTATCAGGTACTTGTTTAACAAGGAGGATGCAAAGCTGCGGTTAATCAGGTGGATTCTATTGCTGCAAGAGTTTGACATAGAGATCAATGAACAAAGAGTTTCTGAAAACCAAATTGTGGATCACTTGTCAAGATTGGAGAGTTCGTCACATGTGGGAGAGCAAGATCATATTCGGGAAGAGTTTCCTGATGAACAACTTTTGGCGCACCGTTAAAAAGACTTCTAAACGAAAGAATTATCAATGCATGCAAAACACTATTCAAGAATTGCTTATTTCTTTTTCATACTTTTGTTAATCGCTCATGGTTCCCATAACCCTAGTTGTAGAGTTTAGTTACCCATAACAGTAAGAACACAATTCATAATATTAGATGAAGAAATCATGAACTTACGTAACGAGAATAATAAACCCAGAAGTTCAACTTGAATCTCCAAACCAAACTCTTCAAAACGAACTTAGGAAATCAATAATTGTTAGGGTTTT
>JAJOOS010028550.1:0-17916 GCA_029582725.1 Solanum chiquidenum | reverse complement strand
AATCCACGAGACTGACTCACGGACCGTCAATGGATCTACGGTCCGTGAGTCCCTTCCGTCAGCCCAGCCTTGGAAAATATTTCAGCTTCCAAAATCCAGCTTCTCTGAAGCAAACGACGGATGTACAGTACGGATTGTAGATCGATCTACGGTCCATCAATCCCTCTCCGTAGCTCCACACTTGGAATCTTCAAAATCAGGTATTGGAACCCTCGCAGTATCAATCTACGGATCAACAGTACGGTCCATAGATCCATCTACGGACCGTCAATGGGCACCGTGGTTCCACACTTGGTCAGATTTCCATGCCTTGGCTGCTGATCTACGACCACCATCTACAGAGAGTCAATAGACCTACGGTCCGTAGATCACCTCCGTAGATGCCCTTTTCTGCATTTCTTTCAGCTATGTCTTTAATTCCGCGCCTGAACATATTTCCTATAAAATATGATAAAAAAACTCATAAAAACCAATACAAAAAGGCCCTAGACACACACAACTTGTAAGTGAACTGTATTAGAAATACCGTAAACTCACGGTATATTAGTCACACCCTTGGATAGTAACTAAGCAAGATCGAAGCACCTGATCCACTACTAAAGACTCACCCACGGGGGTTGACACACTCAATAATGTTGTCATAGGCCAAGAAATCATACCCGTATGAGAAGCATAATAAATAGACACATAATAATATGTAGAGCCTCGATCAAATAATGACGAGATGGGGCTGATGGCATAAAAGAATCGTATTTGTGATCACATCGTCTAAAGCCTCAACCTCCATTCTCTCTAGAGCTACATAGAAATGAACATGTTCACTTCTGCCCTGGCCATATGTTTACCACCTGGCGTACCTCCTTGAGGACCACCGTGAATACTCTCATGTCGACCATGATAGTTTTGACCCTGACATTGACCCTTATCTGGAGGTGCTACTAGTGAAGATGGTAGACCTAGTGGGGCTGTATTTGGAGCGGGATCAATCCACCTATGCAAGGGAAAATCTCTAGCCCAGTGATCCAACTCCTCGTAATCAAAGCAATCTAAGATAATCTACTCCTAGAAGAAAAACCACCACGGCCTAAAGCACAAGACTGGACACATGACTGTGACTGAAGCTAACCTCACTCCAACATACCAATCATCCTCTGAAGTCTGTAATGAGGCCTGAATAGGACGACTAGGTTAACCCTACTAAAACTGTTGTCGGGTCTGATCATATCTATCTTTAGACCTGGAATGGAGCCCGTTGTAGCTACCCTCATTTCTTAGCTCTCTTGTCGCTAACCCTTGGGACTCATGATAGATTTGCTCAATAGTGTGGGTGTGATCAATAACATCCAGAAAGGAAAGACCTGTAATCTTAATCCAAAGTTGAGCCTCAACCCATGGACAAAGCATCAAACTCTCTCCTTGATGAGTAGAATCATAGTGTAATGGGGGGAGAGCTTATGGAACCTAGCCTCATACCATGATACAGTCATGGAGCGCTGCTCTTACCTGGTATATAATGAAGTCGTCTCCTCTCAACTCCAATAGTCCCAATGTATAAATCCACTCCCATCAAGTAGTCAGAAGCTCATGGGAATCCTCAACCACAACCCTAGAACATCCGATCATATTCTACTCTTCTAATGGCATAACTTTGGTCGCAATTACGGGCTGGGCACCCCAGTTGGTACCTGGGCCCGAGGTGCCTCTACTGCAAGTTGATCCTACTGACCTAGTGCGAGTTCTGGTGGAACTGCATGTGCAGTTGGGGCCTGTTGCATGCCCCCGAGAACCGTTAGTAGCTGAGTATTGGGTGCCTAAAGATTTGGAGCCATAGTTGGTTCGGATGGTGGCTGGGCTGGTCCTGGCCCCACCAACAAATATGGAACCAAGTCGCTGAAGGATCTGTTGTTGTCTTCAGGCCCCTCTCTCTATCTGGGGATGGTGTTGTACCCCTATGTAGCAGGAGAGCTCAAACTCTATCCCGAGCCACCGTACAGAGTATGCGAGCCATCATGCAAAAAGAATGAAACAAGTGATATTTGAAGAAACAAATAACACACATGTTGCACAAAAATGATACAAAAGAGGGAAATCACTAAGACACCCTATAGCCTCCTAAAGACAGGATAAAGATGTCTTTGCACCACTCCATAGGACTCTACTAGGTATTAGCTCTTTATAAGTGAGATCGGTGAACCTGAGGCTCTGATACCAACTTGTCACAACCTAATTCCTTGAGGTAAGATGAAACCTACTATAACCCTCCTTTAGGTAAGCCAACCCATATCCAGAATGATAAGTAATGAGTATAAGGGTAGAACCAAAGAAAATTAACACTAAAGAAAAAAATAAGGCAGAAGAGGAAGCAAGCAAAAATCTATATACAAGAGAATCCCTCCCAGATTCTAGAAGTCACAAGTACAGAGATGTTTAAAATGAAAGTACAAGTCCCAAAAGTAGACAACAAACAAGCCGTCTCAAAGGCAAAAGACTATCTAAACATAAATACAGATGGAGACAGACTGATCTACGACACCAAGTGCTCACCCATGTTTTTTATTACAAAATTTGCTGGTTCTAAGACTTGCATCACGAAATAGGTACAAAGTAAAGCATGAGTACCAAAACAAAGGTACTCACTAGGCATTAAATGACGAATGAGTAGGAAAAGTAAAGAAAATAAGAAAAGATAGAATCTAGACACAAACAAAGGTCAAAGTGGGTATGACAGAAAGCACCTGAGCATACCAAAAGTAAATTTAAATACAGCTAAACTAAACCTAGCTGAACATCCATAAGACCTGAATGTACACTAGTGTTCATGTTTAAATGAAACCTGAATGGACCCCCAAAATCCTGACGGGTACACATAATAGCTAAGTTTATTGAGAAAAGAGTACCACGAAGCGAAAGTTGGACTCCAAGCCCAAGTAACCACAATATCAAGTAATCTAGTTAACTCCCAGCCCAACTAGCAAGAGTGACAATAAATCTAGGTCGTTCATCCATCTTGTCCACTCTCAACCCATCTAGCAAGAGTGACCTGGGGGCGTGTGGACTGCGAAAAGGTTCTCATATATCAAGGCCGCCCAGCCAATAGTATAATCCAAGAGGCATAAGCCGCCCAACTAGCAAGAGTGAACCGATGGCGTGTTGACTTTGAAGAGGATCTAAAATATCAATACAAAGTCGTTGTGGAATGA
Source organism: Solanum chiquidenum (assembly GCA_029582725.1). NCBI lineage: Eukaryota > Viridiplantae > Streptophyta > Magnoliopsida > Solanales > Solanaceae > Solanum > Solanum chiquidenum. The sequence goes on along the minus strand of JAJOOS010028550.1, from coordinate 14,716 downwards.
TGTCCACTAAAAAAGGATCAACAAAAGGCTCTAAGCCTAGAAAAATCCACTCGCACGTAGCCGCGAAAGCACAAAACCTCTTGTAATGCATCAAAGCCGCATAAATAATGGAGAGAGTACAAAATATCTATAAATCTACGAAATCTCCAAAACTAAGGCTTATACTATTAGACTCAAATCTACTACTCCATTCTATAAGGATCCAGCTCGTCCGAAATGATGTCCGGGACGAAACAAGGCTACTAGGATCGCAACTCTAAGGCATCACTAAGTCTGAATATTATCAACATAACAAGTAACAACACAATTAATATACAATAGCATGCAACAACACACATAAACCCCAACTAGCATGGTACTAAACCCAAATTAATGTCGATCAATCCTAAAATATGGACTTAGGAAGAGAAATAAAGAATAACTAATTACCCGCCCCAAATGCACTCTAATCACATCCTTTTACACATTCAATATCAATCTAAATAGAGAGGAAGCCATAGCCTTGTAGGCCGACTGTGCGTGCCCGAATTCACAATGCCAGAGCTTTTCCCTTCAAAACAACCTCCAAACGTTGCCATGCTCAAACGGAGGTTTCCCAACACTTTCCTATCACAAACCCAAGTATATACAACCTCTACGATCACCCAAGAATTTGAATCACTAAAATGGGAGCTTTAACAAGGGAGAAAACACATGAGCAAGGTTGAACAATGATTGAAATTGCGTCTTAAATTAAAGGGCCAAATAACGGTCGCTTAAGTGATAACTAACGTCGCTTAAGGGACAAGCCACAAAAAGGCGGGCTTTGCTTTTGAGAGCTCCTGGTCGCAAAAGTGGGACTTACTTCAGCACGCCTCGCTTCAGTGAAGCCACAGTGGTTTAAGAGTCTACCACCTAACTGGCTGGCCTCGCTTTTGTGGAGACCTGGTTGCAAGAGCGGCATTCACTTAAGAGAACCAAGGGGCGCAAAAGCAACCAACACTAGCATCAGGCACCAAAAAATTTAGCAAAGTCCCCTGGGATAAATTAAGCAAAGTCCTTGGGCTCTGTCTAGGCACTCAAGATTGGTTCGGAACTCCATGCACACAAAAGAGATATGCAAACCAGTCAAATTCAAAATTTTGGACTCGACGGAGCAGTTAAAACTTCCATATGAGGTCATCTTGACAAAATATGGGTCCCACACCCAACTATATTTAAAGCCAAAATACACAAGGGGCTCAGAATTAGCCCGAAAGTTTTGAGATCTAAATAAAGGGTTGTTCTAGACCAAACTCAACATTTCAGAGCTAACAACGCTAACAAAATTCTCATACAGTCTGATTTACTCAGTATGTTGACTAAAATCAAACTTAGGCCTTAACTTGAAAGTTAAAATGCCTAATCGTACAACTCACACTGGAAGCCTCAGGAGTTGTGCTGACCATGCTATTAGCCTAGAATGACCCTTACGGAGCTAATGGAATTGTCAAAACTTTATTATGAGGTCATTTTATTGAACTATTTATCAAATATGACCGTTCAAGGTTCAATAGGTTTAAAACACTAAGACATGCATAAAAATCAAACAAACAACCAAGTGACCACACTGTCAGTTCCAACAAGTCATAAATGACTCGAGTCACTATAGGAATACTCTAAACTATGAACTCAATGCATAAAAACATAAATGACCTACAGGGTCATTACACGCATGAAACAAAATAGATGAATTATATAGATAATAATGAAGAATTTCAAAAAATATCTTAAAATTTTAAATTAAATCATTGGAGGTTATGAATATGAAATACATGAGAGTTGTGAATATTATGAGTAGTAATTGAATAAATAATTAGTTATTAGTTATCAAAGTGAATATTTAAAACAAATAAAAATTAAAAAATTAAATAAACAACATAAAAGATTAATACAAATTATTTATAACTGTGAGAAATTATGGGGGATATGTGTTATTATAGGAAGAAGAGGAGAAGTCCATAACTCACAAGAGTTAGGAGTAATAAAGAATGTATTTGAGTCTAGAGAGGATTATTGACATGCCCATTACCTAAGGTATTTAAGGTTTAATTATTATTTAAGAGTAAATAAGACAACTATTGAATAGAAATATGCATTTATCATACTCCCTCTGTTCCTATTTACTTGTCCAATTTTTCCTAATCTGATGTCCTATTTCTTGTCATTTTTGACAGATCAAGAAAGGACAATTTTTTTTCTATTATACCCTTAATTTATTAATATTAGCTTAATGTCTTTGGAAAAATTAGTTAGTAAATATATTTGGGATTCTATTAATTAATAGGATTAAAATGGTAAACATACTTATACCAAATTAATATTTTCTCAATAGGTGTCAAGTCAAAATTTGACAAGTCAAAAGAGACAGAGGGAGTATTTCAAGACCTTCTCAATTTTACTATTTAGTTTAATAATATGATATAAATACTATTTGATATTTAATTAATTAAATTTTTTATTATATTTTTATTTAATATAAGTGTAAAATGAGGCTAATATGAAAACGAGAAGAACTAGAAGAGTTGTAACTGCATTATAATTTATTATAGTGATTATTAGCCGTACTTATCATGAAAAGTTTTTGTACATCGGCATAAATGAACAAATTTAGTTTTTAGTGTTTATAAATGAACAACTTATTTCTTTTTTTAATGGTATTATGGTAGTAACTCAACTTTATAGGGTTGTTTTAGTATTTTAATTTTCAACTTTTTTTAATGATATTATTATAGTAATTCAATTTTATGGGGTTATTTTTCAACTTTTTTTGTTTCCACTTTTAGTAATTTTGTGAGTGTGTTTGAGATTAAGTTTCTAATTACAAACAAAATAATATACAAAAGGCAACATAATTTATTGTGTTACTTTTTTTTATTCTCAATGAAATAGAAGGGTAATTTTACAGTATCATTCTTTGAATATAATAAATATAATGTCTTGCAAATATAATAGGTAAATAACTATAGTTAATGATAAGGGTAAATTAGAAACTAAGTGTAAAAATTATTTATTAATTTTATAAAGTGGACAAGTAATATTGAATATCCCAAAATAATATAGTGAACAACTATTGTTGAACGGATGAAGTATTAAATATCTTTTTTTTTCTTTGTCTCTTATTTTCCTTTACAAGAAAGTCAGACCATTTAATTGTTCACCTTCTCATCCCTTCCATGGTTACTTTTTGGGTATGAAGATTCTCTCTCTCTTCAATTCTTTTTTGACTTCCCATGTTTTTTTTGGTTAATTTTTTAAATTTTGGTGTAAATCTTTTTGGAGTAATAATTTCTTATAGCTAATTAATATAATTTCCATCATTAAACACATTCTTATTATTTGATATAATTACTACTGAGTTTTTTTTCTCTCCCTTCAATTTCATTTCAATTTTTTTTGGATAGATCTCTTTTTACTTCTCTCTCCTATAGCTTTATATATTTTAGTTACAAAAGAGAATAAATATATTAAATAATGTACATTTTGGGTTAGCATTAATGTCTTTTAAAAAAAACAATAATGAATAATTTATATAAAATATAATCAAATTTCATATCTATTATAAACCATTACCCTTAAAACATTATTTTATAGTTTTAATTTGATAATGAGTTTATTAAATGGTATACATTCTGGGTTAAATTTGGGGTACAATTATTTTTAACCACAATGAATAACTTACACTAATAAATAATTAAATTTCACGCGAATTAAAAATCATGCATTGTAAAACTGATTTTCTTTATATGTTCCAACTAAATACTGTGCGCCTTACACCATAATAATATCAAATATTCACCAATTATCATCATCAAATTAATAAATAGCTATAGCCGCCCGCATATATGAAAAATCACTAGTGTTAGTAAAGGTTTCATTCGTAAGAAAATTAAATTATAAAGTATTATATTTATGGTGTTGTCTTTATTTTTCTGATTATGGACGTGTATTAAGAAATAAAGACTAGAATAATCAATTATATTATTGGTAGAAAGCAATTTAATAATATTTTTAGATCCTAATTACAAATTTAATAATATTTTTAGATCCTAATTACAAATTTAATAATATTTTTAGATCCTAATTACAAATATAATAATTTGTTAAGTTTTCCTTTGTAAATAATTGAAAAGGGAGAACTTTTATGATTTTACAAAGAAGTAAGAAGACTAGGATGCAATTCATTAAATATAATAGGATAAAGTGTAAGTCACAAAAGAGCGCATAAATTAGGGTGCAAATCACAAATTACTCTGTCTTTAGGTTTCTTTTTCACTTAGTAGTCGTTTGGTTTTGAGACAAGTTATGTTGCGATTAATTATGATGGAATAAGTTATTTTAAAATTATTTTTTTATTGTTTGTTTGGTTTGTAATATCCAAAATAATATGCATGACATAATTTCTAAGCGTAAGTTATTTATTCACAAAAATACCATCCACATTATTTAACTTTTTATACTTTCTTTGCAAGCTCATGCTATTCATTATTAAAAATAATTTTTTTTATCTCATTTTTGTGTGTGCATTCTCATCATTGTGCAGTATGTTTTTAAATATAAAATTTTGATCTTATTTAGCTTAAAAAATAAAACTTTAATCTTATTTAGCTTAAAAATAAAACTTTCATCTTAAGTTTATTAAAGTAAAAAATATTTTATTATTTCTTTTGACAATTAAAACACTTTATTAATTGCCAAGTAAGGTCAATCACAAGACCAAAGGGAAAGAAATCGGTTTCACCCTTTTTAGTAATAATAAAAAAAGCCTAGTAATCAAATTATTTCACTACCTATTAAAGTAGAGATTTTACTTTTTCTTTTGGCAATTAAAACACTTTATTAATTATCAAGTAAGGTCATTTACAAGATCAAGGGGAAGAACCCTACTTCATCCTTCTTAGTACAACCAAAACAACCTAGTAATCAAATTATTCGACTATGCCTCTAACTACCATTCCAAACTAGCATGAATCTATATATTCCATCAGTTTTCTATTCCCTCTAACTACCATTCCAAACTACCTCACTTTATTTAAGAACTTATTACTCTTACATTGTAAAATATTAAAGTTATCTTCAAATAATTGATATATAAAATATAACTTTTTAAGTGATTAAAATATTATTTAATTAAAAATAGAGATAAGAGTCAAAAGCACATTTAGACTATCATTTTTTTTTTAGTTTCATACCTAAACTATCACTTATTAGTTTGAAAAACACACCCCTCTCTTTTATTACACTCTCCACATGGACAAAACATTTAACCTTGACAAAACTTAAATAAACTATTACTGTTAGCTAAAGTTAAAGATTAAAGTCCCCCCCCCCCGCACCCAAAATAACTTAAATATTAAATTACTATAATATCCCTAACTTAGGTTGTGACTTTTTTGATGAATTGTGACTTTTCCAATAAGTTGTGACTTTTTTCAAAGGGCTGTGATTTTTCGATGAGTTGTGACTTTTCCAAAGAATTGTGACCTTTTCAATAAGTTGTGACTTTTCCAAAGAGTTGTGACTTCTCGGAAAGGTCACTTTTTCGATGAGTTGTGACTTTTTCGATAAGTTGTGACTTTTTTCAAAGGATTGTGATTTTTCAGTGAGTTATGACTTTTCCAAAGAGTTGTGACTTTTCCAATATATTGTGACTTCTCGAAAAGGTCATGACTTTTCAGGTAAGACACAAAAAATACTTGTTCATACTACCCTTTGTTTACTATAAATAGATGAGCTTCCTCTCATTTTTCAACCATAATTTTTTTTAATCTCCTACTCTTCTTCTTGAATTTTAAAAAATTTCGTTTCATTTATTGTTGTTGAGTAAGTTTGAAGTTTAGCGAAACATGAGGTACCACTATTCTGATAAAGTAAATAGTTCTATCCTAAGAGGGTACATTCCATAACCTCGAGTACTTGAGGAAAATAATTTTGGTGATATAATAATTATTTTTTTGCTTAATATATACATTAGTATGTAATGTTTCAATATATGAAGTTAACATGATGTAGTCTAAATCCATTTGTTTTTATTAACAATTTCTCTTGTGATGTAAATATATGCTTCTGAACATCTTTTTCCAAAATTATTAAACTTCTCAAGAGTGAAAATATGTGAATATATATGAATCATTTAAAAATTTATCAATTACAAAATAAATTTTATATTCAGTATTATGAAATAAACATTTTCATTTTGTCCCTACGCTAAATTAAAATCTAATAACTATATGAAAAAATAGTAAAATTAATTAAATGTCCTATTTATTTATGCAAGTATAAAATTTATTAGAAATACATCTATTGCACATTAATCCTTTAGTTATAACTTATAACATTATAAATTCTCTTAGTTATTACTAATTATTGCAAACGTTATTCACACTCTTTAACATTCTTTAGTTATAATATTATGAATTCTCATAGTTATTACATTAATTATTTCTATCTTTCATCTTTTCTTGAATTAACTTTTGACCAATAATTTTTTATATTATTACACCTCCCCTATATATGTGATAACACAATGTTGTTATTTTTCCTTTGACGAATATGCTTGATTGAATAAATTGAACATCGTTTACAAGTATATGAACTGCATCTTTTTTGGGTGTAAGAAAAACATGTGATTATATATATGATTTCACAGATAGAATATATTCTTTAATTTTAATTTTTAGTTTTTTCGGTAAAGAAAAGGAAACCTTTCTACGTTAACTATGGACAGTCAAATAACTATCTTTGATTCATGTATACAATCAATCAAGAAGTCAAATATGAGAGTGAACAACAAGAACATCATCTATTATGTTATAACTTATAAAATAAAAATTAATATGGAACGATTAGTTCTAAAAAAATAAAATGTAGTTGTTTTCTTCACATGTTCATATGACATCTAAACAGTTTAACGAGGAATACACGTGCAAAGCACATCTAGTTAGATGACAAGAAAAATACACAATAAATATCGCCTATTAGGTAATATTACTGAGATACGACTGATTACATGATTCAACCTCATCAAATTGAAATAAATATATGCATTATTGCATTTAACTAATAATTTTTTTTATTAATCATCTTCATAGATTTGCGGGAATAAGAGATATATATGACGATCCACATTGAACATTCACAAAAGAATCTACAATATTATTTTGTGCAAAGCTTATTATTTAAATCTTCACTCAAATAAGCAATACTATTTACTATAACATATATTTTCAGAATTGGTAATCACGTGCAACGCACGTGTCGAATCAATTGGGCTTCAATGGTCGCAAATACTCTAATGATGTGGATAACACAAACATTTGAATCTCTCGCCCGTGAATTATGGTAGTCAACCATATGGAACTTATATAAAGGAAAATATTTTAGGTGCACGAATATAGTTTCATATTGATAGTTGAAGAGGAAAATGAGCTACTTATAATTTGTTGAATACTCTTAATGATGAGACCTTTTTAAGGAAAATCATGTGATCTTGATCCAAAACGGAGAATATCACCATATTTAGAGTATTGTTGAACCGTGTTAGACCAACACAAACAAGTAACTTGCACTTAGTTCATGCAAGCCTCTTGCAATCTTCTTCACAAAATTTTGCTAGAGCTTTCTTTGCTCTATAAATAAGAAGCTAAATCAATTTATTTTGTACCTCAAGTTAGCTTCTTTGGCTAGAATATCTCACACTCGAATTATTTTGGGGACTCAAATTCAAAATATATGATTAAAGGTTAAGGATTATATTTATCACACCATAAATTTTAATGATTATTATTATAGTCTCTAATTATTATCTTAGAATTCAATTAACCTAATAACAAGGTTTTGGTTTATCATAAATTCAAAAGAATATTTGTTTGTAAATTATAAGATATCTTTAGAAATTTAGAATATATTGAATGGGACCACAAAAATATAAAACCTGGAGTCCGGGTGAGATATTCATTCTTAATACTTTAGTATACGACTCCACATAACACCAAGTTGTCGTGCTGCTACTATAAAACATTTCTTTCCTGTCTTCTTATGCAACAAAAATATCTATTTGACATATAAAATTACAGACATAAAACATCATTTGGATTTAAAAACAAACCAAAAAGGCTGAAAAAAGGCCCTACACCACTCAACAGCCTTGGGTCAGGCCCGTCACAGACCAACCATGCTCAGTTGATATGACTAGCTACCTGAAAGGCGGTGTTGATCCAGACCACCCAACAACCCTTATGAATGGGATATGCCATTCATGTCCTATTCTATTCGGTCAAGTTGGACCGGTCACATGCATACCCTACCCACTATATACCATGATTTACACAGTTTCACCCATACATAGTTACTTACTACACAATCATCGACATACGTCTCATTTTTTATAGACATATATGTCCCTTTTTCACTATTAACGAATTACACAAATGAGTCTTTTCTCAAAGTTTCATGGCATAAATGAGCCTTTTCCCTAGAATATATACATACTTTTTTTACCTATGTAAGAAATTATTATTTTCCAACAACAGGGTATCAATTTACATAAAAAAGAGGGGCCAGGGGATGAAGACAACATATCTAAATCAAATAAAAGAAATAAAAACAGAAACTGTGTAAGAAAGTGACAACTTCTGTCATAAATATTGTATATTAACTTGAGATCATAGTAGGATCTGCCCACAAACCAACCAAAGTACGTACTAACCAAGCTCAGCCTCCATCAAAACAGATGGAAATAGTTTGCTTGAACTAAAAGTGCGCCAGTTTTACATACTTAAAAGACTTTTATCTCACCAATGTATACATAAGAGAAAATTTTGAAATTTGAGACCAAACATAAGGTACTTTTACAAATTGAAACAAAAATAGGAAATTTTATCTCCCCTATTCTTATTAATGCTGAACAAACAAAAATGTCGCCAGGTGTATGACTTCTCAAGGAACAGATTTACTACTTAAACAAGTTTGAAGTATTTGAGATGTTTAAAGAGTTCGAACATACTGTGGAAGGAAATCAAATGTCTTTGTACGAACAATGGGGAAGAAATCATATCATGTGGGTTCAATATACCTCACGAGAATATGATAAGACGACATTTGACTTGCCCAAATATGCACAAACAAAATGAAGTAGCGGAAAAAAAAGAGATTTGGCAGAGATATGTAGAAATATGTTGCATAGTATGACTGTACCAACAAGACTTTGGGAAAAATGCATGAAAACCGTTGTCCGAAACACGAACAGGCTTCAACAGGAAAGATTGGGATTCATCTCACCATTTGAGAAACTCAAGAAGATGATACCTACTTTAAGTCAGTTCGTTCGCTGTGTATTCCACCTTATGTCTTCTGTAAGAACGAGAGGCATCGGCTACCCACTAACACTTTTCCAGATATTTCCCCTTCCATGGATGCTTTCTCGAGTCTTTTTCCCTCATCCCATTTTGGTTTGGGGACGACAAGTACTTCCTCTCGAGTAGGACACTGCTCGAGTATTTATAAATGTGTACTATATATTCCTGCCAGATCATCTCTTGTAGAAAAATTGATTATAAAACTGTTTGTTGCATCTTTAGACGAACAAAGAAAAGGATGAAGGTGTTGTGATCCAACATCTAATCGAACATATGTGTTAAGAAATGTTGTATTTGATGAAGCATCAACATGGTATTTCAAAGATGTTTTCTACCTCACTCAATAGTGGTTGAAAAAAAGCTGCAAGAATAGTTCAATGGAAAAGAACACGGGAACAAGGTAGAAACTAACCAACAGGCCTACATGAAAACCCGAATCACCTACACGAGAGGTATCTATCTCCACACACAAAACCAGAAGAGTACATGGAAAACTAGAGGCCTTGAAACTCCAGATGTGTTGCATGAAGAAGTCCAAGAAGCACCACAATCACAACTAAGAAGGTCTACACGATTGAATGTCCAAACACCAACTTTATTGTCGTTATACGGTGAAAACTCAGACAGGTGCGCAGGCTCCTTCAATGTTTTGATGTATGTATAAAAATTGTATAACCAGTTATATTGTACATATAATACTATATATAACTCAATATTTTAAACGTTATAAGTTTTTAGTTCAATCATCCGGTAACCAAATTTCACTAATTTAAATTCACAACTTGTACCTACTAAGGAGATAATGCTCTACATATCACTAATACTTCTTTATAAAATTATCCTTACAAGTTATTTTTTGCGATACTTTTGCATATTCTCAGAAGTGGCATGAATTGACTTTGCATGTTGGTTGGATATTTGTGGAAGAATATTTGTGGAAGAATAGGAACCAAAATATTGTCACCAAATACATATTATGATGGTTATTTGGTGTTTAAATTGGTAGATATGTACCATGGACTTGAACCTTCTAATTAAGCTATTATGTTTGTTAATGATAAGAGTAAAACTGCGACCGAAGAGCAAGCCAACAATATGAGACTTGCAACATTTCCCAAACTTAGAGGAGATGGATGGATAGAAGTAGAATTGGGATTTTTTTTAAATAGGAAGGGAAGTAGTGATAATCCTATTGTAGAAAGACTGATAGATATTATACGTGTTGATTACAAATTAATTGGCCTCATCATTGAAGGAATTGAGTTTCTTCCTAAAATAATCGAATAAGTAGTTAGAGGCGGATCTGGGATAATAAATTTTATAGTTTATAAACCATAAAACGTAAAATCTCAGATCCGCGCCTCTAACTACTTATTAGATTGTTTTAGGACGAAGCAAAATCCCTTTAATGATGAGGCCACTAAACTTGTAATCAAGAAGTCTACTCTCTATCAATAATTCTACTATAAGACCATCACTACTAACCTTTCTATTAGAAAAATTACTAATTTTATTTCCATTCATCCATCTCTTCCCAGTTAGGGAATGTTGCAAGTCTCACAGTGTTGGCATGTTTTCAATCATAGTTTCATTCCTATAATTAACAAACATAGTAGTTGAATTAGCAGATTCAAGTCCACGGGACATATCTACCAATTTGAACAACAAATAAGCAACATAAATGTCTTTGGTGACAACAATTTTATTACTATTCTTCCACAAATATCCAACCAACAGGAAATGCCAATGCATGCCACTTCTGAGAGTCTTCAAAAAGTATTGTAAGAAATATTTGTAAATACAATTCTTTAAACATAATGATATGTAGGGTTTTATAACCTTAGAAGGTACTAGATGCAAATTCGAATTAGTGGGCTTTGGGTACCGTATGTTTATACTAAACACCAATAACTTCTATGAAATTGAATTATCTATAGTACTATCTACACAATTTAACTTGTTAAAATAGATTTTTCTTTTTACTATCAAATTAATGTTGTCAAGAACCTATGCACCATTTGAGTTCGAATAATATAAAGAACACTGTTGGTGGGAGAGTTAAGAGCATTCTATTAAAGGTTACTCCTTTCAAGGGAGCAAACCAACATTTCTTAACTGAATGTAAATCGATTGTTCAAAATTCATTTGAAACCCCATATACAAACTAAATAATTTAAATCAATCATTAAGTACATTTTGAACCTATGGAAATCATCAAATCACTAATCTGAGGTCATCTTGATTAAATATTGACCGTTCTCCGTGTTAACTTAACTAGAAACTCAACCAATAATCCAAAAAACTCTTAAGCGCATCAGGGTCTATGCAAAACGGCCCTGCCTTACACACCTTATTTATCCTACCTGCCACCCTTGGAAACAACCTTCCTTAGCTTTCGCCCTACCACAGGAAACAGAAGACTCTAAACTCAAATAAAAAATAATGAACCTTCAACCTCAAATTCCTATTTGAATAATTTTTTATTGTTATTGATCCATTTGAATCATTACTTAACTAAAATAGCAAAAACTCAAAAATGTCAAAAATTGAATATGAGTTCCTTAACCATAGATGTTCACTTTGGTCAAACCTTTCCATTATTTTAACCAAAGAAATTCTAAAATTTTATTTTTCTTCCTGGATCCTCACCCAAATTCTTCAAAAATGGCAGAGAGGTGAGCGAGATAGTCTATGTATCTCGGATACATATAAATACACTTAGATACAATGTATCTGGAAAAATTACACCTAATTTGACTCGCGTGTATGTGATATATATATATGTATTTGTTCCTTCAATTATATGTATACATAATAATATTTTACTGGAAAAACATGTAACAAAGGAAGCCATTGTTTCTGCATGTAATTAGGCAACAATAATAGTGTGTTTTGGTGTTGTTTCTTCTAGAAAAGAAATGATAGCAAACCTTTTGTTTTTAGAAAGATAATTTCATCCTCTACAACACTATATTTTAACCATGGCAACAAAGAAGAAAGGTTGAAAATATTTATTTAGTATTAGATCTGTACAAGACAGAAAAAAATAAGTAAAAAATTGGTTTTAGGATCTGATAAAAAGAATGAGAAAATATATTCTCTTTTCTTCTTCCTCTTATTTCACTGCCACACCATTAATGGATAAAAACATTCTTCATTTTCTTCTTGCTTTAGATCTATTGAACAATTTTCAGATCTTTTTTTCATAAAAGACAACTCCTTTTTGGATATTCAGATCAATGTAGAAAAATGTATTTTTTAGATTTTTCATTTTTAGATCTGTTAAAAAAAAAGAACATAATATTTTGTATTCAAATCTATTTATAATTTTTTTTTCGTTTTCAAATCTGTTGCAAAAAAGCCAGATATGTTTAAAGTTTTTGTAAATCTGGAATTTTTTTTCGATCTTGTGAAAAAACTTATTTTATTTTTGTTTCTGAAACTAATTTTAGATACAATTTTTTTAAAATATTGATATCAAACTTTTTTTCTAAATTAATGTCAAAAAATAATTTATTATACTCAATGACATAGTTTGAAAATCAGAAACAAAGCTCTACATTTACAGACTAGAAAACCAACATATATCTCTGATACTAGTGAAGAATTACATATATTACATGAATCTAATCTATGTTAGATTATTGTATATATACAAACTTACTTGTTTTTCTCATAGCGATATTGGAAGACTTAATTGAACTGTGGTAGAAATTTTTGATCGGCAATGGCTATCACGGTGTGTCGGAGCAATTCCTATTTCCACAACCTAAACTTATTCCATTCTGTCTATTAGAATTATCAGTTTCTTTAAATTACACAACATATGATGCTTTATATAGGAAAAATTAGGGTTAGGTTATTTACCCTAATGGGCTTTAAAACACCCCTTTTGGGTAGACCCAAATAAATTTTCTACAATTATATATTAATGTAAATAAATAAGGAAGACATGGAGTTGTTATTTTTTTTTTTTTCACTCAATGTTCCATGCACTAATCTGGGCCCAGGGAGGGCTCAATTAATTTGAATTCATGCTATGTAAAGTCTATTTATTTAACGATAAGCCTCTCCTTCACATGATATTTTAAGGTTAAAATTCAAAACATTTGAGTAATTAAAGGTGAAGATATCATATTCATCTCACTATAACCCTTACTGATAAACTCATATTGATTAAGAATAAATGATCTTTATTAAAGCTATAGCTTGTTTATACAATGACATAGCCACAATAAAGAAGTCTATAATGTGAGTTCTCAAGAAAAAATCTAAACTTGAACATTAGTTATTACTATTTTATCGTATTATACCCATAGAAATATAATATAGTTATTCCATAAATTAACGAATTGAACTGGGATTTACCGTACTAAAGTTCCCCCAACATAAAATCTATGTCTCCTTCTTCATTCAAGAGCTTATAAAAGTATGTTTGTCATCTTTTCCTAATGAGGTTGTCTTTCACCAACAAGATGCCTTCTTCATCCTTGATACACTTAACTTGATCAAGGTCTCGAGCCTTCCTCTCTCTCTTTTTCTCGTTCTCTCTCTCACCTTTGTGAGCATGTATAATTTTCTCACCTCCATCTTAAATACACGTATATATATATATATATATATATAACCAGAAAAGTATTTTTTTTACTAGCCGCAAGACTTTTTTTTATAATAAAATTTCTATTTCTGTTATATTCGGTACGCACATAGAAATTTGTTTCCCTAACATAAATAGTTTAGATGTGCGTTTGATACTTTATCTCTATAAGTAATTCAACAGTGGAGTGACCATTTTAAGAGAAATTGAAATATACATAAACATAAGAAGTGGTCAAATAAATTTAATATATAATATATTTATAAATTAAAATTATATTTATTTGAATATACATAGATGTAAAAGTGATGTATAATAGAGGATTTAAGATGTATATATTTGTTATTTTATATTTTTATTCCTAGATAAGTTATATCGGTATTACTAATCCACCCACAGTTAAGGATAGCTTATCCAAGTCATAATTATTAACCCTGAGATAAGTTATCCACACTTTGTAACCAAATAAAGAAGTACCCAAATTTTGTCCCAGAATTATTTTTTCTTATCCCACACCAAATGACCCCTCATAAATTAAGTCTTAAAATTATTACACTATTTGGTATTTTCACGCACGTAAAATTGAAAGTGCTTTTTTTTTCACTAAAATGATCTTTCAACAAAGTTTAATTTTATCTAACTTAAAATTCATCATTTTCACTTAAAATGTTTCTATGGTACGAATTGTCGTTTATTTTTTTTTTTATAAATTATGAAAGAGTGTGTGTGTGGGGGGGGGGGGGGG
>JAJOOS010028549.1:0-13076 GCA_029582725.1 Solanum chiquidenum | reverse complement strand
TCATACTTGAAAACTCCTTCTTAGAAAACAATTCAAAATAATATTATACTATGATCATTGATGACTTAGGAAGTCATACTGCATAAACATTGATGGTATATCTGGATACCATACTATTCATACATTGATGACCTACTTGATTGTCATACTAATCATGTTTTAGAAGCTCTTTCTCAAAACTCATCTTAACTTTCTCAAAAACTCAGTTTTAAACTCAAGTGTTATGTAAAAAAAACTTCTCAAGATTTATAACTCAAAATAGGGTTTATGTTGAAATATACTGATAATGTGGCATTCAAAATTGGAGCATGTATATCTGAATAACTCAAATATCTGACCTAGCATGTGTAATTCAAGAACTAAAGAAATTCATAGCTAGGGTTCTGAAATTCATGCAATAAACTGAGTACAAATATGATAATCTGATTTGGAACATTTAAATAACTAATTCATGATGATCTGTTGAAATTCTAGAAACCCTAGGTCTGTTCATAATCATGGAATCAAGAATCTGACTGAATTCTAGGGACCTAATGGGCGAAAGGAACCCACTAGTGAAATCCCACATACCTGGTGACGAATTCCACGAAGACATCTTTCACTTTCAGGGCTGAAACTGAAGAAAACTGATTGCATTCTTGAACTAGGGTTCTTGGCCTTTTTCTCCTCTCTTGCTTCTATGTTTTCTAAGTTTGATTAATGATTTGACTTAGGTAAGTTCTAGTTATGTTCCTAGACTTAAAATGATTAAAATCTCATAATTTAGAGTTTAAACGACGTATCTTAGGGTTTTAACGAAATAGGAAAAGAACAAAAAAATCCTGACTTAATTTCTGTTAGAGTGACCGACGGATTGGACTGACGGGCCGTCATTCAATCGATGATCCATCGATTGGGTCCGTGAGTCATGCCTGCTCGACGGGCCTTTACTAAAATGAGCATAACTTTTTACTCAGAGGTCGGATTTTGGGAAACTCGGTGGCATTGGAAAGAGGATTCAATTATCTATCATATCGTAGGTTATAGGACACATAATCCATTTTGTTTTGGGATTTATGACTATCTGAAGTTGACCCAATCAACAATTTCCCCCTAATTGGCTGTTGGCCTTCACCAACGATCATACCTACGGACCGTGGATCGAATGACGGTCTGTGATGGTCTGTCGTCGTTCGCGACTAAAGGATTAAATTTGAAGTGTGAAATTGAAAGTTGGCTGGCCCATCGACGGAGCTGACTGACGGTCCGTAGGTGGCTTCCGTCAGTGGCACATGCAACTTTTGAAAATCTAGAATTTTTTTCCTTTCTCGAATCTGGGGTGTTACAACTTCCTTAATTTTGACATAAAATTTTATCCTCGTTAGATCCAAGTTTGGGGGCCTTCTCCGCGACGCGGGACGGTCACGGACCGTTCTGCCTCGCCTTGGAAAATTAATTCCACGTGAGGTAAACTTCACCCCAGCTCCGTGACGCGGCCCGAGTGTCCAAATTCACTGTCCTGCACATTTTAATTACACACCCATTAGGAAAAACATGAGGGGTTGCCTCCCATCCAGTGCCTTAATTTTGGTCGTGGCACGACTCATATTTTTGTGCTTTTTCTTGATATATCTCCTTTTTTAGTAATTCCTATGACTTGAAATAACAATACAAAATAATAGAAATCCTAACTATTACAAGGGGTCATGGGTTGCCTCTCGTGCAGCGCCTGATTTAACGTCGTGGCATGACCCAGCTCATGACTCACTCGTCATTCAAAGTAAGCACTTCTTGCTCACGATCAACATCATTTCCAAAGTAGTGCTTCATGCGTTGCCCATTCACAAGGAAAGTAGAGCTCTTATCCTTGTTCCTTAGCTCCACGACTCCATGTTGAGTCATCCTCACCACTTCAAATGGTCCACTCCACTTAGAACGAAGTTTTTCAGGGAACAACTTCAATCTTGAATTAAACAACAACACCAATTGACCAGGCTCAAAGGTGTGTGACACAATATGCTTGTCATGCCACCTCTTGGTCTTATCTTTGTATAATTTGGCATTTTTATATGCGTAGAGCCTGAATTCCTCTAACTTATGTAGTTGTGTTATCCTTTTCTTACCTGCCAGCTCAGAATCCAAATTCAACTTTTTGATCCCCCAAGTATGCTTTATGCTCCAATTCAGCTGGGAGGTGACAAGTTTTCCAAACACCATTCGATAAGAAGAAGTCCCTATCGGTGTCTTGTACGCAGTTTTGTAAGCCCACAAAGCATCATCTAGCTTTTAATCCCAATCCTTCCTTTGAGCATTCATGGTCTTTTGCAGGATTTTCTTCACTTCTCGATTAGACACTTTTACCTTCCCACTAGTCTGGGGATGATATGTTGTAGCTACCTTGTGTCTAACTCCATATTTCGCCAACATATTTTGCATTGAACTGTTAATAAAGTGCGTACCTCCATCACTTATCATAGTCCTCGGAGTTTCAAACCTGGTGAAGATGTGCTTTCTGATGAACTTTACTACTACCTTCGCATCATTTGTAGGTAGAGCAACTGCTTCCACCCACTTGGACACATAGTCCACTGCCACTAGGATATACTGATTTCCATGAGAAAATGGGAATGGTCCCATGAAGTCTATCCTCCATACATCAAAGATCTCAACTTTGAGGATGTTGCTCAATGGCATCTCATGCCTTTTAGAAATAGTGCCCATCCGCTGACACTAATCACAACCCTTCACAAACATTGCAACATCTTTAAATAAAGTAGGCCAAAAGAAACCAAATTGCAATACCTTATGTGCGGTGCACTCGCCTCCATGGTGTCCACCATATGGTGAAGAGTGACAACTCTCCAACACTTGCAATGCCTCATGTTCAGCTATACACATTCGCACCATTTGATCAGGTCCTTGCTTGAATAGGAAAGGTTCATCCCATATATAAAATTGTGCCTCATACTTTAGCCTTTGCTTTTGATGTGTTGAAGCCCCGAGTGGAAATAAACCACTCACCAGAAAGTTCACAATGTCAGCATACTAGGGTACTTGAACAAGATCCAAGGCAAGTAATTGCTCACCGGGGGGCTGTTCGTGAATATGTCCTTCATTCCACACATGAGATGAGTCCTCCAATCTAGGCAGATGATCAGTTATCTGGTTTTCAGTCCCCTTCCTATCTTTAATCTCTAGATCAAAATCTTGCAAGAGCAATATCCACTTAATTAGCCTCGGCTTTGTATCCTTCTTGTTGAATAAATATTTGATTGCAGCATGATCAGTGTAAACAACAACCTTGGTGCCTACCAAGTATGACCTAAACTTATCAAATGCAAACATTAATGCTAGCATCTTTTTCTTTGTTACAGTATACTTAGATTGAGCTGCATCAAGTGTTTTGCTCGCATAGTAGATGGAATGAAAAATCATATCCTTCATTTCCCAAGCACTGCACCAACCGTTGTACCACTAGCATCACACATGAGCTCGAATGGAAGCTCCCAATTTGGAGCAATCAGAATATGAGCTTCTATCAACTTCTTTATCAACAGCTTAAATGCCTGCATACACTTCTCATCAAATACAAACTTCATCTCTTTTTCCAATAGGCTGCACATAGGTTTTGCAGTCTTAGAAAAGTCCTTGATGAATCTCATGTAGAAACCATCATATCCCAGAAAACTTCTAACTCCCTTCACAGTGATGAGTGGTGGCAACTTTTCAATGACCTCCACCTTGGCTTTATCAACTTCCAGTCCATTCCTTGAGATTTTGTGCCCTAGTACAATACCTTCTCGAACTAAGAAGTGGTACTTCTCCCAATTCAACACCAAATTTGTCTCTTCACATCTTGCTAGAACCCTGTCAAGGTTAGTCAAACAAATATCAAAAGACTCACCAAACACCGAGAAGTCGTCCATGAACACCTCAACAATGTCCTCCACCATATCATGAAAGATTGCCATCATGCATCTCTGGAATGTCATTGGTGCATTGTATAATCTGAATGGCATACGTTTGAACGCATAGGTGCCATACGGATAAGTGAATGTAGTCTTCTCATGGTCCTCTGGTGCAATAACAATATGATTATACCCTGAGTAGCCATCCAGGAAGCAGTAGTATTCTTTCCCCGCCAGTGTATCTAACATTTGATCAATAAATGGTAATGGATAATGGTCTTTTCTAGTGGTATCATTCAACTTCCTATAGTCCATACAAATACACCACCTAGTTACTGTCCTTGTTGGAATCAGTTCATTCTTCTCACTGGTGATCACCGTCATTCCGCCCTTTTAGGGTACACATTGTACCGATGGGGTACACAATCCACGCATCAAACCACTTGATCACCTCTTTTCTTACCACATCTTTCATCACTGGATTCAGTCTCCGCTGGTGTTGTGCAGTCGGCTTATGCCCTTCTTCAATGTAAATTTTGTGCATACACAATACGGGACTGATGCCATGAATATCAGACATTTTGTCAGCCTAGAGCTGTTTTTCTCTTCCTCAATATACTTAATGTGGCTTCCACCTGTGATTCAGATAATGCTGCAAACAAAATAACCGGTAAGGTCTTATCTTCCCCTAAAAATGCATATCGTAGGTGGGCTGGAAATGCTTTTAACTCTAGCTTTGGTGCTTCCTCAATGGAAGGTTTGGGTGGAGGACCCAACACCTTGTTCAAAGGCTCACAATGATCTCTTGATGTGCCCACACTTGCCACATCCAAAAATTGTACCATTTCCAGTTCCTCAACATCCCCATAGATATCATCTCCCACTAACACACGCTCCAATGGGTCCTTGGCTGCAATATATCGAGCTTCTACTTCAAGATCTATCACTTTTATTACAGACAAATCTTCATACACGGCTGGGAGCTTCAACACCTTGTAGACATCGAACACCTACATCTTGTCATGTGCATACATAGTAAGTTTCCCAGCTGCTACATCTATCATAGCACGCCTTGTATCCAAGAAAGGTCTTCCCAAGATAAATGGCACCTCAGGATCTAGCTCAAAATTCAGTACCACAAAGTCTACTGGAATATCAACGATCCCACTTGCACTAAGACATCCTCTACAATATTCCCTGGCCTAGAAATATATCTATCAGTCAACTGCAAGATAATGGTAGTGGGTTTAGGACTACCCAACCCCAGCTTTTTATATAACGACATTGACATCAAGTTTATACTAGCTCCTAGATCACACAATCCTCGCGCATGGATGCTCTGCCCTATAGTGATCTAAACCATAAAGCTACCCGGATATTTCAATTTCGTGGGCAACTTACTCTGAATTCAGGAGCTGCACTCTTCAGTAAGTGCAATAGTCTCATATTCAGTCAACCTCCTCTTATTCGCCACGATCTCATTCACATACTTTGCATACATGGTATACCCTGCAAAACATCTACCAATGACAAATTAATATGAACTTGATTTAAAAGAGAGAGAAACTAACCAAAACATTCATTCTTTTTCTATTTTTTGAACTTTTGAGGGAATGGAGGAGGTGGTTTCACTATTGGATGCACTTTTTCTTCTTGTGCAACATCCTCACTCTCCTTAGGTTCACTCTCCTTACTAGTAGATTTAATATTTCTTTTCTTTGGAGCCAACTCCACCAACTACAAACCACTGCGTATACCTACCACATTTACCTGCTTGGGATTTGGATTAGTGTTTCCCAGCAAACCTCCTTTCAATCGTGAGTTTTGGGCACTAGCAAATTGCCCAAATTATTTCTCTAGGTTCTGTGTAGCTAGCTAATTATTTCTAACATCAGCAGCTAACTGAGCTTGATCAACCATGATCTTCTTCAACATCTCCTCCATGCTCATGTTATTGGGCTGCTCTCGTTGGGACTGTTGTTGATAACCATGTGCATTTCCTCAGGGTCTATATTAATTTTGGCCTTGATCCTGATACTGATTACCTCCCTAGAAAAAATTTGGATTGTTACACCAACTAGGATTGTAGGAGTTTCCATAGTTCTAATGGCCCCCTCCTTGTTGTGCATTTCTTACAAAATTCATAGAATCTGAGTTTTCACCACATACCTTTGCACTATGATCACCTCCTCCGCAGATTTCACACCAAGTCGGTGGTTGCAGGACTGCATTCACCTGAGTTGGTTGTCGTCCCAGTGATAGATTGTTGAAGTGAGTGTCCATCATGTTATGTATTGCAGCAATTTGTGTAGTTAAGGCAGTCACTACATCTACCTCCAACATGCCGACAGTTTTCTGTATCACAGGTTTAGCTCTTCCTCCGTTCCATTCGGGGTTACCTTGTGAAATCCTATTCAGCAAGGTGAATAACTCAGCATAAATCTTCTCTAAAGCCTGTCCACCTGCAGCTGAATCAAGTAAAATCTTGGTGTTAGGCTCCAATCCTTCAATGAAGGTATGGACCAATACCTCATTTGCCTGATGATGATGTAGCGGCTCATCAATATCGATTTAAACCTGTCCCAAGCCTGGTACAAGTTCTCCCCTCCTTTTTGATGGAAACTCAGTATGTTGCTCCGTAACTTAGTTGTTTCCCATATGGGGAAAATCTAATAAGGAACTTCTGTGCATGATCGTCCGAGAAGGTAATGGAGTTAGCAGGCTCAAAATTTAACCATTTTTTTGCCTCCCCCAGCAGAGAAAAGGGGAATAAAGTAAGCCTCACGTAATCCACATTCATTCTAGCTGGAGTGTAAGTATTACTGATCTCGAGGAAATTATGAATATGGACTATTGGATCCTCATGCGATAGACCAGTGAACTGTCCATTCATGTGCAATAGTTACACCATACTCTGCTTCAGTTCAAATCTTCCACCAGCTTCAGGTTTTTGAATGCATGAAGTCACATTGGTGGTACGTGGGATTGCCATATCTCTTACTTTTATCTCAGCCATTAGTGCATGTTCCTCTCACTCAACTCTTGCTACAGGAGTTGTTGGTTCACTAGCAACAAGAGGGACTGGGTAAGTGAGTCATTTTTCCCTTCTCCGGTAATGAACAAATCTTTCTGGTTCAGCTAGAGGCTCCACCAAGTCCTGATCGTTTTCCAGTTTGGAAATTCAACACAACCTGCAAAATGAATCACTAAGATCAAGTTGTCAAAACTTCCTTTTTAACTTCAGAAATTATAGAAATCAAATACTTTCTAATTCTAAAGTCCCCGACAGCAGCGCCAAGAACTTGTTGCGCCCAAATCGCACACACAAGTGTACGTGGTCGTTCAAATATTAAAGTGGCTCTTTTAAAGAGTCGGATATCTTACCCACATAGACTTACGATTAGAATTACTTGAATTTTCTAATGCTTTTAGCTAACCACAAGTGTTATAAAGATTTTGAGATTGATTAATTTTATAATCTAAAAGTTAAACAAGAACAAAACAAACGCGATTCAATTTCGAAGGTTTCAAACAATGATTGGGTAAAGTCCAGGGCTGCAGCTCTTATCAGGATTCATGCAATTTATCTTATTAAACATATATTTATCAACTATCGAATCAATGATCACAGGGTTAAATATATGATTATGGTCTCCCGACCTCTAATCGACTATGATAAATAACAATCTAACTATATCGTTGAGTGGGGATAGGTTGGACCAAGTATCGAGCATTACGATTTCTTCCTGATAATGACCAAGCATGGTTTCTAGGTATTTCCCTATCCTAGATACAAATTAACTCTAATTATTCAGAGAAAATCATATTTCTTACGCCCCACGTTCTATCTTCTTATTCCTCTCTCAATTTCAATTCGAACAATATGTTTATTTCAATGGTGATCAGGCATGAAATAGGAAAATCAAGAACATAAGAAAGATTCATATGATAGTCAATGTCAACCCATAAAAACTCAATAAGTTACAATCATCTTGTAGCCACAACCCTAGAACTAGGGAAATTAGCTACTCATAATAATATTTTCAATCAAGCAAAGTTTAAATATCATGAATAGATCAAAAGTAGAAGAGTTTAGGAAAAAAATCCTAAAAACTGATGAAATAACTCTCCAAATCGTCGTTCTTCAAAACCCAGAAAAAAATATTTAATAAAATAAAAATTGAGTCTATTTATAATTAACTTGAAACAGCCAAAACTGGCACACTATGGTGCGACACGGAGACGTTTCTGAGATCCGCTTCGTGGGATTAAAGTCTTCTCCACGATGCGGCCATTCCACGGAGCGTTCGGCCTCACTTTCATTTCATGGCTCAAATGGAAAAATACCTCTCCGCAATGCGGAGAGGGTACGGACTTGCCTTCATAAATTTCTTCTTTTCTCTTTTCTCACTGTTTTTGCCTTGGTTCCTTTCACGCTCCATAATACTTATTTTAGTGCTCGTTTCTTCATTCAACTTTACCTACACAACTAATCATGTTGGTTAGCATGTATACAACCAAAAAACTCGACACGAATCTAAACTAACATAAAAGGATTCAAAACTTAGTCAAAACATGGGTGTTATTAGGTTCCTAGGCATATAAATATGCCTAAGATCAATCACATAGCTCATAGTGATGGTTGTTGCTTAGAGAATCTCACTAATTGAGATATTATTGTATTTTTACATACAATTGAGTTATTATCTACTATTTTAAAAGCTTCCCATATATTGGATCTCTTATTGTTGCTTTATCCTTCAATATCTTGAGTTGAGTATCTTGAGTCGAGTATCTTCGAGTTGAGTATCTTACCTTTGAGTTGAGTATCTTACCTTTGAGTTGAGTATCTTATCCTTGATTTGAGTATCTTATCCTTGAGTGGAGTTTAGTCGAGTTAGTTTGAGAAAAGGTAAGTATGTTTCTTCTTTATCAGTTCAAGCTTATGTTTATGCTTCAGAATTCCACTTACATTCTCGTGCATTACTTGTACTGACACAATTTGTCCTACATCTTTTATGATGCAGATACATGTACTTAGGGTCATCAACAGATGCTTCGTTGATACCACTTGCAGTTTTAGTTAGCTATGGTGAGCCTCCTTGCTTTCAGAGGGTTTCACTTTTACTTTTAGTTTGTTAGGATATCGTGGGTCTTGTCTCAATAATCCTTCTGTAATAGTAGAGGCTTTATGAATGGTTTAAAGGTTGGGGAGTCTATCATTATTTTCTTTGTTATTGTAATGTTTTGATTCCATGAGGCATTTAACTAATACTTCTTAAATTATTTTCAGATGGTTATTGGAATTGAGTTTCAATTAAGTTTTAAAAGTTATTTTTGCATCATGAGTTTTCATTTTGCTTCAGTAAGTCTTCCGCTGAGTAATGAGACAGGCCAAGGGTTTGCTTGGGAACCAACAATGGTTCTCGAGGGCCAGTTACGTCGAGGGTGTAGACTCGGGGCGTGATAAACTTGGTATCAGATAACAAAGTTCAAGTGTCCTAGGGTGTCTGAAACCATGTCGGTAGGATCTTGTTTATGGTTGTGAGGGCCCACTTCTATAAATGAGGGACTACAAACATTTAAGAAAAGTTTCCCTTCTTTCATACTCTTAATCGTGCAGTAGAACTGTGTCATAAGGAGCTTATTCAAACTCGAGCATTTCTCAAGTTCATTCGACTACCGCTCATACTAAAAGTGGTTGAAAAGTAAAGCCCAAATCCGTATGATTGAGTTATTCTTGAGGAATCCCTGAGACTGTAGAGGAGCTTGAAAGGAGCATGTGAGTGAGTTAACTATTGAGTTTTCAAAGAATACCCTCGTATTCATATAAATCGTGTGTTTGATCTAAAAGCGAGATGTACTCTCTTCTCTAAACCTTGTTTACATTGATATCCTTATAAGGAATTATGTTGTAGAACTTGTGTAATATTTTCACCCGGAAAGGTAGTATGAGTTATGAGATTATGAGCGGCAGTACGGAAAGTGCCCAGAGTTAGAGGAAAGTATACAGAGGTTCAGTAATCTAAGAAAGGGAGATGGTGTTTTGGCAAGCTATGTTACTATAGTCATACACCTAGTAAGTTATTAATGAGGAGTATCCCTTATGGGTAGACAAAGAAGAGATGAGTTGTGAAGGTTTCATGATAGGAGGTAGAGGAATAGTTACGAGTTAGGATGAGTTAGAGTTTATTTTAACTAGAAAGAAGTTTATGATGAGGTGTCATGGTGTTAGTAATGACCAAGTGTAGGTGTTGAATAGAAGAGCATGAGTATTCATGAGATGATAGATCAAAGCTAGGCTTATGAATTTTGAAGGGGGAACCCATGGTATTCAGAGGATGATAGAACTATTTGATAAATAATGTGCAGTAAGTGAGTAAATAGTACTTAAGTTGTGAAATGAAAGGTGAAGATAATATGTAGGTAGGTAGAATGAGAGCAAAGTATTGGCTACTTGTCATGAGACCTTAGTGGGTGAGTGTTTATTGACTTTTATGGTAGTCGCAAGTAGTATAAGGTGTGAGCAATCATATTGATATGTGTGTTTAGTACTAGACATTAAGCTTGAACTTGAGATGAGTGTTGTGATCAAAAGAATAGCAACATAAGGGTGATGATGTTAATCTTGAGATTTGATATGGTAGACTTAACATAGAGTATGTGAGGAATTGAGATGTTAGCTGCAATAAATATGAGGGGTACAAGTGAGAGACTCTAACCTTTAGATAAGGGCAATGAAGTGTGGCTAAGTCACAAGAGTAACAAGAGCATTAACAGGTGTACTGAGATGGTATGTTACCAGATGAGGTTCCAATTAAGTTAATGCTTTTTCATGTGTGCCTAGATAACATATGTCACGACCAGAGCCTACACCTTGGACGTGGCCGGCACTCGAGAACCATTGATAGTCCCCAAGCAACCCTCATCCTGGCTGACTACAAGTGAAAGACTAACTCAAGTATACAAAGCTTAAAAACTAAATAAAATTCAATAAACTCAACTTTGCAATTCTTTAACTCAAATGAACAACTTAGAATAAAAATAATATATTCATCTCGCCATAAAATTGGCAACTTAAATCTTTAAAACATTTAACAAAATAAATGAAACAGACATTCTGAAACTCTATTGTCTGTCTATGAAGCCTCTATTTGACAAAGATGGAAGTCGGTACAAGACCCACGACATCGTGACAAAACTGAAAAGTAAATGAAATCGTCTGGAAGCAAGGAGACTCACCATAGCTAACTAGAACTCCATTTCGTATAAACGAAACTCCTATTGATGATCCCGAATACCTGAATCTGCATCATGAAAGGATGTAGGCCAAATGGCTCAGTACGTGGAATGTACGAGCATGTAAGGGGAATTCTAAAGCATAACATAAGCTTGAAACTTGATAAAAAGGGAAACATACTTACTTCTTCTCAAACTTACTCAACTCAAGGAATACTCAAGGGTACTCAAAACTACTCAAACTTACTCAACTCAGAAGTACTCAAGGATAGGATACTCAACTCAAGATACTCAACTCAAAGGTACTCAACTTATGATACTCAAGGATAAAGCAATAGTAAAAGATGCAATATTTATATATATATATATATGGAAAGCTGTAAAACTGTAGATAGCAACTCAATGTATTAAAAAATACACTAATACTCAATTTGTATATAAAAATACAATATAACTCTGTGGGAGTTTCTCTAACCGACAACCACCACTATGAGCCTAAGTAATGATACAACGTCTTGCCCACGCTGCCAGAATTGTCCTATACTTTCCCGTCATATAGAACACCTTAACTAAGTGTATCCACTAGTCTATACTACAAAGCACTAAGCAATTAACTAAAAAATATGATCCTTTTCTACCGATGATGGCTACATAGTTTATGGAGACTTGAGTTATTATGAACTCGCGTCCCCATATCGGTGCTCAATACTACTCCCAAAATATACTCAGCTCATATGTTTAAAAAACAAAACTCTTTCTTTGGTTTGAGATAATTACTCAAAACTTAGCTTAAAAGGTCTCTTGGAAATTGGTGTTTCCTTTCTTGCTCAAATGTGAAAACATTTTAACTGTTGGGAATACTTAGTTCCCGTATAATCTTGAAGAAAAGAACTTTACACTTACTATTTACTCAACTCAATGCTTAAGTTTTAAAACAAAGTTAAAACATTTGTAAAATACTTCTTAAAATATGATTCATGTCGAATTATGGACGTGAACGACTCAATGCAAGGTTTTCAATAACCATAGATAGAACTCAATACTTGAAACACAAGAAATTTAATAATACTACTCATTTCAAGAATGCTCAACTTAGAGGGTTCATGCGGAATTATGAGCATGAACTACTCAACTCAAGGACTGAAAGATACTTCTCATCTCAAGATTGTTCGACTTATAGGGTTCATGCGAAATTATGGGCATGAACAATTCAACCCAAGAACTTCATGGGTAACATGTAATAGTCCGATGATTAGAAAAATAATCTCGGAGGGGATTAGGAACTCAAAACTCAAGATTTAGAACTTGAAGATACTACTCATCTCAAAGGTACTCAAATTATGGAGTTCATGTGGAAGTTATGGCCATGAACGACTCGACTCAAGGGTCAAAATAGCAATAAGGAACTCATGTATACGTCGCTCCTCATTCTTATACTTACTTACTCAAAACTTAACTCAAATCGATGATGGATCTCAAAGGATTCACAATTGAACTCAAAGGCTTCCTTGAACTCTACTCTTTAACTCTCTCTTGGATGTTAATTATGAATTCAAGAGTTATGGTTCATGATATGAAGGATATCGTGATAAAAAAGTAAACTCATGAATACATTCTCCTCACTCTCATGCTAACTTACTAGAGTCTTAAAACAAGTGACTAGAAGTTGTATAAGACTCCACAAAAGGACTCAAGGGACTTTCTTAGTATGCTCGAAAGAATTCTCAAAACTTAACTCTTAACTCTATTTTGAATTTGAATTATGAATTCAAGATTATGATTCATGTTATGAATGATTTCTAGGTGTTTTGTCACGCCCCGAGACTACCCCCGAGACGCGGACACGGGACCTAGGACCACAAGTGATCCCAAGCTAACCCTGCTGGCATGATCATGAGCATACTAAAGATAATAAACTGATGCGGAAGCTAAATCATAATTAAAATGAAA
>JAJOOS010028548.1:0-23973 GCA_029582725.1 Solanum chiquidenum | reverse complement strand
ATTTATAAAAAACGTCCCCAACCCGCTAAAAAAAAAAGCTTACTGGAAATTGCAAATCTGCTCAGACAGGTTTTACGAAAATGGTCATAACTCCGTCATCCTAACTCGAAATGAGGTGAAACCAAGTGCATTGGAAAGCTAACTCATATAGATTTAATTTAATAGGTTGTGGCCCTTCCAGTTCCTTGTGTGCTAAGATATATGCCCCTTTAAAGTTGACCTTGAAAATCGCATTTTTTGCGATTTTCGAATTTTGATACGGTTGCTCTAAAATTTGGGTTAGACCCATCTCCCACTCAATTTGACCCCAAGAATAAGAATATGAAGTCGAATTTCCGAAATCATGCACGGATTTTGAGATATATGGAAATAACAATTATAGGTGTTTCCGAAGCACATTTTCGGGCATTTTTGGGGTCGTTTCAACTTGAACTTGAGCTAGCTTCAACTCTTCCTTCTTGTTCCACCTTCTACAGAGAGAATATTTTAGAGAAGCGTTTTAGGATTTTGGGAGAGTGACTAGAATGAGTGAATATAGGGGTTAAAAATACTTATATATGTGTTCTAGACTTAGGCAAAACGACACCACTTTGACTTAATTAAAACCAGAAAAGACCCATATGCCCCTAAAATAATTGTCAAGCACAACCAACGGTGCCCCGACCGACGTACCATGGGGTCACGACCCATGGTTACCCCCTAGGATTAACATGGCGTAATCGAACCCGAAGTGGTCTCATACAAGCCTCTAGAATCATCATGACATAAGACATAAAAATGATGCAGAAAATTAAAACTTCAACAATAGAAATCAAACTTCATTTTTTTATAAAAGAAAATCATAAGAGTGTAGACCTTTATCTCATTTAACCATCTAAAGAAATTAGAATACAAAGTTTGGGACTTATCCCTTTACATCAATAAAAGTCTCAATATACGAGATACAAAAAGGAAACTAGAATAGGAAATTTGTCCTCGAACTTGAGGACTCACCACAACATAGAGATAAGCAATCCAAGTCTTCTTCAAATGGAGAGTGAAAGTCACCTATCCGGAACCTACACTCATTAAGATGTAGAAGAAGTAGGGGTTAGCACATAATATGTATTAAGTATGGAAGCATGCATAAAAACCTTGAACTAGGATAAAAAGGACATTTTAGTTGAAAAGTATGCATTTATCAATTTTGGAAACCAACATGCATTTCAATGTCAAAGACAAGTCATAATCACATTTATACTCATAACATAGTGATATCAACACCTTAGCAACCCCTAAGGAACACTTGTGCAATGTATGGTTGGCATCCCATCATACCAACCTTACTAAGTACTCTTTTGAAGCTACCTTAGTCATACATATCACCTTTAGACCTCATCATAAGCAATAGCATAAATAAGGAACTAGTCATGTACATTACTTGAACATAAGGAAAGCCATTCGTATTAACCATCCATACAACATATATGCATACATTCATATCTCATCATAACATAAAGGAACCGTCCCATAACATCCTACTAAGTCTACTTTTGCAATGTAAAAGTGAAGTCCCATACCCCCATTCCTACTAAGAAAACTCACCAAGAAGTCATAGTTTAGTTCATATCTCATTCACTATCTTGTCATATAGGGAAGAATAACCATAATCGACATAGACCATGTGAGCTACATGGAATCCGGTGTCATGTAACCCCACACCGAAAAAAAGTGTCCTACTTGCCTAAGGTAGAACTAAATGTATAGCTATAAGGTGGATCCACTAGCTAAAGTCCTATGTTGGCACATAGTTATGGGATAGGGAGATTGCTTCTAGAACCCGACCTCTTGCATCGGCAGAGAAGTTTCTATCTCATGAGTTCACATAGATGACCCAATATCTTGCATTGGTGGAAGGTCCTTTACCTCATTGACCATATCCACTCAGTGCTTACCATTATTTCATAAATTAAACATAATTAGTCTTTCAATTGCATTTACATGTGTGAAGGAGTGCTCTACCCTTCATTCAATACAATTCATCAAAATAGCTCATAGATTCATTAAAGGTGAGAATGTACTTTCAACCTTAGAATAAACATAGCATGTGAGTAAGCCTTTCACATTATTGTTAATAGTGTTTTCATAAGAAATAGCCTTTCAATCAACACAACAACATTCTCATCATCCTAGACAATTCATACTTAATCAAGTGTAAATGTAAGGGAATAACAACCTTTAAACAATACCATATTTTACACATTTGTCATAGGATCTTTACCTTTCAAGTGAACCATAAGTTCATACACAACTTTCATTAACTTGTACAAACCCTATCAATTTACCCCTTCAATGGTCATCAACCAAGTCTCACAATCACATTTAAAAATACTACTTTAATCATGAATAAAACAAGATTCAATAACTAGATTAACATAGATACAATTCATAGTAATCATCTTGCATCAATATACCAATCACAATTCATGAAGTTGGGGTCATGGGCGTGTTCATGGGTTCATGGGGAATTTTACAATAAAAATCACAATTAAACATAAAATCATCTATAATATCATACATTTAACATAATGTAGTCGTTTTTAGGAAGAATCCATGGATAGAATGAAAACCCTAGTTTTTGAACAAGTTACCAATTTCGAAATTAGAGTTTGAATGGCTTCATGAAGAAATGTTTTCCATGAATCAAGACTCCCATACCTTAATTGATGTTTTCCCACGAAATTGGAGTGAAAATCTTGGAGCTTGAACCCTAATCTTGACCTTCTTCTTTGTTCTTCAATGCAGTCTAGAGAGAAAATATTTTGGGAGGGAAGTTGGTTGAGTTTTGAGTTTGTGTTTTGTGAGAGTTAAAAGAGTGGTTTAATAGTTAAAATATACTTATATATGTCTAAATAACTAATTTCGACCGTCCCTACATTTTAATAATTAAAATAAAACTTACCTAATTTGTTGCACCCTTGGCCGAATTTGATGCAGGACAACAGGCCCCATCCACGACTCCCCCACCTATGGACCATTGGTGGGGCTACGCCTCATGCTGCACAATCGTACTTTGAATAATAGAGGGGGATATCAAGGCAAGGGTGAGGATACTAAGTCTCAACCCATGACACCCACCTATGGGGCGTAGGTTGGGTGACGTCACGTACTGAGTGGTTGTGGTGTGGGTTTGAGACTTGGAGCTTTGAGGAGCAACATGAAGAAACCAAGTGTTGACTCACGACCCCCACCTACGGGGCGTGAGTCAACCTACGACTCATAGGTTTCCATTTCGTGGGTCAAGCTGTTTTTGGCAAGCTTTGAGCAGCCCCTTGGCCCTCATCAAGGGCCTTTGGGGAGTCCTTGGAGGGGGGGCATGCCTTGATGTTTAGACACTAGGACCTTAGTACTAAGTTAGGGACTTATATTTTAACTTCATTAGGCTACTAGACTACACGTTACGATCTAGCTTAGATCATTAGATATCTGGGGTGTTACACGTGGTCAGGACAACAAATCGTCCTGCACGGCCGTCGTTCGTGGTCAGAAACTTGTTTTTTGGGCCTTAACCTACGGTTCTTGGACCATGGACCGTGGTCTAACCAATGGTCCATTGGTCAGGCCGTGGTCCTGGAGTCTGATCTTAGGCTTAGGGTTACCAACCACGGACCCTCCCTACAGTCTGTAGCTCATTCCATGGGCCGTGGGTGGCCTCTCTTGCATGGCACCTCCAATTTTGCTGAAATGGTTGTTTTGCCTCGTTACGAATTCGGGGTGTTATATTATCTATCCCCTTGGGATCATTCGTCCTCGAATGAGATTCTAGGCCCCTATTTGAACGAATCGACTCAAGTCTAGCAGCCCAGTATGCATGCAACTCATAAAAATGTACAAAATCTAGGAGGAAACATCAACTCCAAACCAAACATACTCAATGCTCCATAAGGAAGTAGGCACTATATCCAACAACCCAATATGCATGAAATTTTCACATTTCTTATATTTAGGGAGGAACTACCTTCTCCAAACTCAAAAGCATGCTCAACACAATCTTATGGAGCCTATATGCAATCAATACTCAAAGAACATACTCAAGGAGGAAATCTCCACTCCAAGTTAAGGCATGTTCCACAATTCATCTCATGAAGTCTATAGGCAACTCATATTCAATGCACACCAATCATGAGAAAAATAAATCATATAAGTCATTTCTTTCAAAACTTAAGCTTTTTAATGAACATGCATAATCATAAGGAAATAATGGATACACATATAACACACATGTCTCCCAAAACATAGAACAACCAAGAGGAACCCATTACGTCAAGCTAGAGTAAGAAGGGAAGAGATGAGGGTATTGGGACATCATATCGGTATCGGCCTCCCAAGTAGCACCCTCAACTAATTGACTCCTTCATAACACTTTTACGGAAGCAACTTCTTTATTTCTCAACTTCTTGACTTGCCGGTCTAAAATCTCAACCGATACTTCCTCATAAGAAAGGCTTTCATCAACTCCCAACTCTTCTAAGGGGACTATGGATGTCGGATCTCCAACACACTTTTTCAACATAGAGACATGGAAAACCAGATGAACCAATGCCAACTCATTAGGCAAATCAAGCTCATAAGCAACCTTACCAACACGTCTCTAAATTTGGTATGGGCCTACAAATTGGGGACTAAGCTTCCATTTCTTACAAAACCTCATTACACCCTTCATGGGTGAAATTTTCAAGTAAACCCAATCATGAACATCAAATTTGAGATCTCTCTTTCTAACATCAGCATAAGACTTTTGTCGATTTTTGGCGGTTCTCAGCCTCTCTTTAATAAGTTGAACTTTCTCTATGGCCTCATGAACTAGCTCGGGCCCTATCAAGGCAACCTCATCCACCTCAAACCAACCTATAGGAGGTCTACACCTCCTACCATAAAGAGCCTCAAACGGAGCCATACCAATACTTGAATGATAGCTATTATTATAGGCAAATTCATTCAAAGGCAAATGGTCATCCAAATTTCCCTTGAAATTGATGACAGGTGCTCTCAACATATCTTCCAAGGTTTGGATAGTTCACTCCACTTGGCCATCAGTTTGTGGGTGAAAAATCATGCTAAGCTTCACTTTAGTGCCACGACCCTTTTGGAATGACTTCCAAAACTGAGAAGTAAACTGAGTACCTCGATCGGAGATAATGGACAAAGCCACTCCATGTAGCCTTACCATCTCTCTCAAATACAACTCAGCATATTCTTCTGCCGAATAAGAAACCTTGACGGGAAGGAAATGATCTGATTTCGTCATTCGATCTACTATTACCCAAATAGAGTCATGTTGTCACCGGGTGCGAGGCAAACCAACAATAAAGTCCATATTCAAGTCTTCCCACTTCCAATTAGGAATGCTAATATCTTGGGAAAAACCTCCCGGTTTTAGATTCTCAACCTTCATTTGTTGACAGTTTGGACACTTACCAACAAATTCTGTAATATCCTTCTTCATCCCATTCCACCAATAGAACTCTCATAAATCACAGTACATCTTGGTGGCTCCTAGGTGAATGGAATACCGCGAACCATGGGCTTCTATCAAAATATATTCCCTCAATTCATCGACATTCAGAAGACACAAATGACCTTGATATCTAAGGACTCCATCTCCCCCTTGGGAGAAAGCCTCAACGGAATTCTTAATCCCCACTTCTTTCAATTCCACTACAGTCGGATCAAAACATTGCTTTGCTTTCACATCCGCCATAAAAGACAATTCTGCCCCTTTATGAACCATAACACCACCCTTGGTAGAATCTACTAATCAAACACCCAATTGGGCCAATCTATGGACATCTCGAGCTAACTCTTTTCTATCATCATCAACTTGTGCCACACTACCCATTGATAATTGACTAAGAGCATCCGCTACTACATTTGCCTTGCCGGGGTGGTAAAGGACACTCGTGTCATAATCTTTCAGTAATTCAAGCCACCTTCTTTGGTGAAGATTTAGATTTTTTTCGGGTAGACACATATAGTAAGCTTTTGTCGTCGGTGAAAATATCAACATGAACACCATACATATAATGCCTCCAAATCTTTAAGGCAAAACACCACCGCCGCTAGTTCAAGGTCATGGGTAGGATAGTTCTTCTCATAAACTTTAAGTTGCCTTGAAGTATAGGTAATCACCTTACCATTTTACGTAAGCACACATCCCAATCAAACCCTAGAGGCATCACAATATACCAAAAATCCATACGTACCTTCTGATAGAGTCAGCACCGGAGCGAAAGTAAGTCTATTTTTCAACTCTTGAAAACTCTTTTCACAAGCTTCGGACCATATCAACTTGGCCTTTTTTTAGTCAAAGCCGCCAATGGAGAGGCAATTGTAGAAAACCCCTCACCAAACCTTTTATAATAACCGGACAAACCCAAGAAACTTCTAATATTTGTCGGTGATAGAGGTCTAGACCAACTCTTGATTGCATCTGTCTTCTTTGGATCTACCTTAATACCCTTACATGATACAATATGCTCAAGGAAAACTATGGACCTTAACCAAAATTTACATTTGCTAAACTTTGCAAAGATTTGTTGGTCCTTGAGAATTTACAATACAATCCTAAAATGATCAATATGTTCATTATCACTTCTCGAATAGATCAAAATATCATCAATGAACACAATTACGAATATATCAAGGTATTGTCTAAACACCCTATTCATTAAATCAATAAATGTCGCAGGAGCATTAGTCAACCCAAATGACATTACCAAAAACTCATAATGACCATATAAGATTCTGAAATCCATTTTTGGAATATCTTCTTTCACCCTCAATTGGTGATAACCCGACCGTAGATCAATCTTAGAGAATTAACTTGCCCCTTGTAGTTGGTCAAACAGATCATCTATTCTCGAAAGAGGATACTTATTCTTAATGGTCACCTTGTTCAATTTTTGATAATCAATACACATACGAAGGGACCCATCTTTCTTTCTAACAAACCAAAATGGAGCACCCCATGGAGAGAAACTTGGTCGGATGAAACCTTTATCCAACAAATGTCTCAACTATTATTTCAACTCCTTATGCTCCGCCGGATCCATTCTATAAGGAGGAATAGAAATAGGTTGCGTATCTGGGAGAAGATCAATACCAAAGTTTATTTACCGCTCGGGAGGAATACCAGGCAGATCATCTGGGAACACTTTTGAAAACTAATTTACAATGGGGACCAACTCAAGACTAGGGGTTTCGGAATCCATATCCCTCACCCTAACTATATGGCACAATCAACCCTTAGAAATCCTCTTTCTAGCTTTAAGACAAGAGATAAACCAACTCTTAGGCATAGAATTTCCCCCTTTCCACTCTAGGATAGGCTCATTTGGGAATTGAAACTTAACTACCTGAGTTCTACAATCAATAGAAGCATAACATCAATGCAACCAATACATACCAAGGATGACATCAAAGTGTAACATATCAAGCTCTACCAAGTCAACAAGAGTAACTCGATGGGACAAGGAAATGGGACATTTTCTATAGACCCTATTAGCCACAATAGAATCACCCACATGGTAGAGACAGAAAAAGGTTCTAACAACACATCAGGGAGCACTTCAAACCTCATCTCTATATATGGAGTCACAAAGGACAAAGTAGCAATGGGATCCAGCAAAGCATATACATCTATTTGGAAAACTTTTAACATGTCGGTGACCACGTACGGAGAACTCTCTTGTTCACCACGGGATTGAAGAGCATAGAATTGGTTTTGCTTAGGAGTATGTACACCCAAACCACTTGGGCCGAGCTAAACTCCGCATTTTTTACATTTTCAGCCAAAGGATCAATCGAAGCTTGAAAATGAGCTTGGGGAGGAATTTCTTGACCCATATTGTCTCCCTCATTCCTTTTAGCATTAGCCCTTCTAGTAGTCATATCCTCAAAACCATCGAGTAAGGATTAGGAGAAAGACTTTATAGAGTTAAACTCCATGACATGACTTAAAGAAATGAAGAAGTGAAATTTCCTAATCATCTAATAGTTTCTCATTCATAAATGTGGCGCGCTTATCACATATGAACAAGACTCTACTAGACGTGGTTTTGTGACATCCTAGAACCATTCTAAACGTTGTGCTCTGATTACCAAGTTTGTCATGACCTAAGGGTACCTCCTAGATGTAAAAAGGTGTACAAGACCCCGAGAGGCCTCATACAAGCCACTTAGCATATCATAACATAAACTAATAGAAATGAGAGGAAATTTAAAACCATTTCAATACAATCAAAGTTTTTATAAAATGAAGTGGAAGTCTAATAGATTTTGTTTCAAACCATCTAAAACATGAATATCCTTGGGATACTCAGACTTCTCCCGATTTGGCCAAATTTGGCCATTTGACATCTTTTGCCCTTAAGAATGATGTCACCCGCTCTATCATTGGGAAAATTACGTCATTTGGCACAAATACGGGTTACTTAGCCTTCACCCTACTAGACCCAACTACATGAAAGCACAACCCCAAAAATTCTAACCCATTTTAAGGCACAAGATTACAGAAATTCAACAATATAAGCATTACAGGCAAGGTTTTCGAATTAAAATCGATATTCAAACATACTAACACTATCAGAGAGGCCCAACACACTTCAATCAAGATAAAATCATTGCAAATGAGTACAAAATTCTAAGATTAGACTCGGGGTTTGGAAAACCAACCTTAGATGCCGAATAATAAAGATTGAAATGCTAGGCGGCAAAGTAATCCCAATCCGAGCACAAATCAATGACTAAAATATTTTAGAAATGCAAAATATTGAAAATACTAAGCAAGTGCGAGTTTTGGAAGATTAAAAATGACGGAAAGTGAAAGAGTTTGAAAGTTTTGAACCTTTGGCTTTAAAAACCGTCCAGTTCTCACCCATTCGACGGTATTAGTCTTGCTCACCGACCCACTCGGCGACACTCCGAGTGGTCACCTACCTCACCGTGTTTTACAGGACCTCCAGTTAAGGTAGGGGCCCAAATGGCAGACTAGATCGCGAACATTGACCTGGTCAGTGATTCGCCATGTTGCTCCTAGGCTCGTCGAGTTTTACAGACTCCAATTTAAAATTGTCTTGATTCTAATGGCGGTGTAGGTCGGGATCACCGACCTTTCGGTGATACGCCGACTGGGCTTTTAGCTTACCAACCTGCACTTTTCCAACACCTTCCACATTTTGATCTGCACAATGAACACACCATTATTTCTAACATAAACATAAAGCGATAAAACCTTGGGTTGCCTCCCACGACGTGCCTTAGTTAAAGTCGTGGCATGACTTTTGTTCCCACTTAAGTTCCATTAGTGGGGTTCACCTTATTTTCGTAAGGAAACCCCTCCTATGGCTTTGGGATGAGACGAGACAGCACTTGGTCCATTTGGGACTCTAGTAGTTGAATGAACATGGCATGAGAGGTTGTCATCTGATTCAACACCAAGACATTCTCTCTTATCTCCTCCAACACTCTGTCGTGTTCTTCGACTTTGTGAAAGATGAGTAAGAGAACCTCTTCAATTTTTCCCCTCTTGCTTCTTCATCTTTTGACGCTCGTGAGGAGGGATGTACATGTCCTTCTTTTTGGATGTTATCCCTTAAGAGAGTTGATCAACAGTTATTCTATTTTCGGTGCTCAGATCCCGGTATAAACATTCCAGAAGTAGTTTATCCAGAATATCATGAGTTGGGAATTGCTGCAATAGGATTTTAAACCTTTGTCACAACTCATAAATGGACTCACCTTCCATTTGCTTGAAATTTTGGATGTTATCCCTAAAAATCATCAATCTCGAAGGAGGGTGATCCATTGGGTTACTGTTGCTACAAAATATGCTCCACTTATTTTGTTCAACACAGAAACACAAAAACCAAAACTAAAATTTAAGTAAGTTCACTATGAACAACAAACACAAAAATTCAACTTAACTAAAAATTCTCAACTAACACCACTCCCCGGCAGCGGCGCTATTTTGATTTACGTATCAGGACACTTCATCCAATACTAAGTGCCAACGATCGTTAGTCAGTAATATAACCCAACTAACTGAATTGGGGTCGAATCCCACAGGGAGTGGTTTGTAATTGAGAATCAATAGGAAAGTAAGAATATGTTCAAATCAATCATAGGTAAAAACATTTACGAATAAAAACATTGTTCAAGTTTGGGGTGATACAAGTGTCAAATAACTGGGGGGTTTGTTTGTACTTATCAACTACAACAGCCAATAACATGAAAATAACAATATCGAGATGGGCTCTTGGGATGTGATTGGATTATGGACTAATTTAGACAATTGGGTAATTGAAACTAATTGTAAATAGCTGTAAATCAGTGAATAAGCTAGACTTTAGTGGTGATAAACTTTCTCTCAAACGTTTTACCCCAAATCAAATTGGTTTCTCTCGAACACCACTAAGCAGCAATTAAGTACAGCCTATGCTTTAGTGCATTCACTCCCTCGAGCTGAATGTGTGGAAAAGGGTTTAGGCTTCACTCTCTCGAGCTGAACCCATGACAACCCAATACCCACAGACCATCGATTCAGTAATTTTGGTTTTAAAACCTCTCTCTCGAGCAAAGCCAAAAACACAAAAATAGGATCGTATTTGCAACTACAACCCATTAAATTCAACCATAATTACTGAACGAAATCACAATTAAACATAATTTATACTATCAATTAACAATACCCAGCAATTAAATCAACCCAAAATCACACAATCACACTCCAAGAATTGGGGTTTTAGCTAGACATCATAAAAAGACATAAATCGCTACCAAATTGTGTTTCCATCAACTGGGTAAGATTAATACTATCTTTATAGAGGTCTAAGATGAAGAATCTTCAACACCCACTTCCAATTCCTCAGAAATGGAAATCTTCAAATCTTCAAAGCTAAGGAAAAAAGTCTCTCTATTCTCAGTTCTAAGCTCTCACTTTAAAAATTGAATAATACTAAAAATTTGATTCAACAATGAGCCAACAAAAGATCAGATACTAAGCTAAAAATTCAAAAAAGTATTTATAGTCGCCAAAAATGTGCTGCGAATGACCATTCACGCAATAAGTCAGGATTGCTGATCCACTTGGTGATCCACCCTTTGGTCAATTCCATTGCCTTTCTACTCTGGCCTTCAGCATCTTTTGGTTCTGTAACTTTGGGCGATATAGCACTGCATCACGGAACCGTTCGGTGACTCACTGACTGCTCCATTCTATCGCCGACTTGATTTTCTCCTTCAGGGCTTGGCACATTGGAACATAAGGCGAGACCATGGCCATTCGGTGACTTGCCCAATGGTTTAGGCGATCCTCAAGCCTTCTTTTCTTCGTTCTTTCAGTTGTCTTGTTCCTTTTTGCTCATTAGTGTCCATGCTTTGTTCCTCAACCCAAATACCTAAAAATCAAGGATTTACATCTGTTATTGGCATGAAATATGCATTTGAGGACACTAAATCTATTAAAATAAAGCCCTAAATGAGTCTAAATTGTGGACTCATCAGTCATTTTCCTTGTGTTGGTGCTTGATACCTTGGCATATCATTGTAGTCGTAGGTATTTCCCAGCTCTACTAAGTTATGAACTAGAGCATTAAAAATGGGGTAGGGCATCGTGCCTTGAGTTATTCTGCCTTTATTTGATTTGAAGGCTCTTCTTGATCCATTTGCTTGTCATTTAGCGGTAGGCTTGTTTTATCATTATTAAACTTATGATCATATAATTAGGCTTAAGGTCATGTGCGGGAATCACTTTGACCATAGGTTAGTAATCTCCACTTTGGTAGCGTGATTTGATTGGTTGTGTATTTATTTGACTTGAAGTGCCTTGTTTGAATATTGGTAATGGCATGCATTACATTGTTTGACCAATCTCACTAATTTGTGGTACAATCCCGATTCATGCATTGACATAGTTATATTTCATGATGAGATACTATTTTATTAGGCTTTATTCTAGACATTTTTTAATGGGAGTCCTACCACATGGATCATTAGTTATGATATTTCCAGACTTACGAGGCGTCATGAACATGCTCTTTTTCTACTTGAGATACTAGAGGCATCTGGGATGTGCTTAGTTTTTACTTTTCTAGTCGGCGCGTTGACGCCCTTTCTTGTATGCTTTTGGACTTACTTATTCCCCTCAGGTTTACTCTTTCTGGCTGGGAGGCTTACACCCCAAGGAGTTTACTATTTGGCAGGGCGGCCCCTCTGTGGTCTTACTTATGCCCCCTAAGTTTACTCTTTCTAGTTGGGTGACTTATGTCCCTGGGAGTTTACTGTCTAGCTGGGCAACCCCATTATTGGGTACTTATAGTTCGAGGTTATTACTTTGTTTTGGATGGTTCTGCTTCTCTCCTTGTATTCACATGCATGTCTATCACTAGATACTT
This sequence comes from Solanum chiquidenum, assembly GCA_029582725.1. Classification (NCBI taxonomy): domain Eukaryota; kingdom Viridiplantae; phylum Streptophyta; class Magnoliopsida; order Solanales; family Solanaceae; genus Solanum; species Solanum chiquidenum. Next base: position 11,542 of record JAJOOS010028548.1, on the reverse strand, counting down.
ATTTGTTAGTTGCATCCTCCAGTTATATGGGAGCAGGTTAGGTTATGTTTGTTGTTTGTACCTTCTGAGTTTATGGAGATCCGATTAGGTTATTATTTGACTATATTTTATTCCCTATTTTTTTTCTTGTTAGCAGATAGGATTGATGATAAGTCCATGATTTCGACTCATTTAGGGCTTTATTTGGATAGAATTAGTGTCCTCAAATGATTATTTTGTTCCAATAACTGATGTAAAATCCTTGATTTCCAGGTATTTGGATTGAGCAACAATGGACACTAATGGGAAAAAAGGAATAAGGTAGTTGAAAGAACGAAGAAATACAGGCATATTGATCGCCTAATCCATTGGGCGAGTCGTTGAATGGTTATTATCTCGCCTAAAGTTCCAGTGTGCCAAGCCCTGAAGTAGAAAATCAAGTCGGTGAGAGAAAAGAGCAGTCGACGTGTCGCCAAAAGGTTCTATGATGCAGTGTTGAATGACCCAAAGTTACAGAACTTGAGGATGCTGAATACCAAAGCAAAAGACGATGGAACTGACCAAAGGGTGGATCGGTGAGTTGATCGGTGATCCTGACTTACTGCGCCGAATGGTCCTTCGCAGCATATTTTTGGTGAGTATAAATACGTTTTCAAACATTATGTTTAGTATCAAATTTTATTCTGAACATTCATTAGAGTAATTTTTGAGTTTGAACTCTGAGTATTGAGACTTAATTTCATGGCGGATCGGTGATCCTGACTTACTGTGCCGAATGGTCCTTCACAGCATATATTTGGTGACTATAAATACATTTTCAAACATTATGTTTAGTATCAAATTTTATTCTGAACATTCATTAGAGTAATTTTTGAGTTTGAACTCTGAGTATTGAGACTTAATTTCCTTAGCTTTGAAGAATTGAAGTTTTCCATTTTTGAGAAATTGGAAGTGGGTCTTTGAGATTCTTCAATTTGGACCTTTGTAAAGACGAAATTAATCTTACCTAGTTGATGGAAATATAATTTGGTACCAATTTTTATCTTTTTATGATTTCTAGCTAAACCCCCAATTCTTGGGGTGTGATTATGTGATTATGGGTTAATTAGTTGTTGGGTATTGCTAATTGTTAGTTTCAATGTTGTTTAGAAGTGATTTCATTAAGTAGTTGTGGTTAAAATTAAAGGATTGTAGTTGCAAATGCAGTCCAACCTTCGTGTTTTTGGCTTGCTCGAGAGAGAGGTTTTAAAACCAAGAATATTGAATCGATGGTTTGTGAGTATTGGGTTGTCATGGGTTCAGCTTGAGAGAGTGAATCCTAAACTTTTTTCCACACATTCAGCTTGAGAGAGTGAATGGACTAAATTATAGGTTGTTCTTTTTTGCTTGCTTGTTGGTGTTCGAGAGAAACCAACTTGATTTTGGGTAAATTGTTCGCGAGAAAGTTTATTCCCATTAAAGTCTAACTTATTCACTAATTTATAGCTATTTACTAACAATTGCAATTACCTATTTGTCTACATTAGTCCATAATCGAATCACATCCCAAGAACCCGTCTCAATATTGTTATTTTTGTACTATTTGCTACTGTTGTAGTTGATAATTTGAAACAAAACCTCCTTGATATTAGACATTCTTGTCACCCTTAATTTGAATTATGCTTTTATTCGATAATGTCTATTCGTATGATGACTTGATCATATTCGTACTTTCCTATTGATTCTCAAACACGTACCACTCCCTGTGGGATTCGACCCCAACTCACTTAGTTGGGTTATATTACTGACTAACGATCATTGACACTTAGAATTAGATGAAGTGTCCTGATAGGTGAAATCAAAATGGCACCGCTGTTGGGGAGTGGTGTTGTTTGAGAATATTTAGTTAAGTTGAATTTTGTTCTTCCTAGTAATAGTTGAATCTACTTATTTTTAATTGTGTTGCTATTTAAAATAGGAAGTATGAGTGTGAACGGAAGCAATGGTATCCAAGTGGGCCATCAAGATGACATCGGCAACCTCAACTATGTCAATGAGCCTAATGTTAATGACCATCATCTTATGGGTGGAATTGGTGCCATTCGCTTGCCTTCGGTTGAAGGGAACATTGTGTTCCACATTACTAGCACTATGATTCAGTTCCTGCAATTGAAGGGGTTGTTCGGTGGTTTGGCTCATGAGGATCCCCATGAGCATATCAGAAATTTTGTTGATGTTGGCGGACCATTCTCCTTCAAGAATATATCCCAAGAGTCGATCTGGCTGAGATTGTTCCCATTCTCTCAAATGGGAGAAGTGTGCAAGTGGCTGGTTGAATTGCCACGAGACTCAATCACATCTTAGGAAGAACTTATCACCGCATTTCAAGTGCGATTTTTTCCTCTCTCGAAGATGATGACACTTTGGGACAGCATTCAGAGCTTCAAGCGTCTGGAAGGCGAGCCAATTCATGAGACTTGGCTAGGATTCAAGAAGTTGGTGCTGCAATGCCCAACTCATGGTTTGCCTGACAACATTTTGCTGCAGTATTTTTATCGGAGCCTTGACTCGGTGAACAAGGGCGTTGCTGACCAACTTTCTCCTGGAGGGTTGATGCAACAACCTTATGTGATAGCAGCTCATCTTTTGGATGGCATGACAAAGATCAACCAGGCATGGTACACCCATGAAGACCAGGTCTCTCCCCTCACTTTCAAATTGACCAAGGAGCAACTAGAGAAGGATCAAGAGAGGGATCAGAATATGGCCAAAATCATGACCCAACTTGACATTTTGTCAAAATATGTCATGGGAGATGGTGCTAGGAGTGTCAATATCGTTGGTGTTGGGTGTGCAAATCCTGAAGAAGCCAAGCTCAAAGCTTTGTATAAGGAGGAGGTGAATTTCCTAGCCAACCAAGGAGGTGGTTATCGTGCAAACTACCCAAGGCAGGGTAGTAAGAAAGGTTAGAGCAGGGATGAAGGTTGGAGAGATCGTGATAGAGAATGGAGGGATCGAAATCCCATTTGGAAGGATGGGGAGAAGGATAGGTATGTGCCTCCCCACGAGCGTCAAAATACAAAGGATTGGAAGGTGGTCGGTTAGAGGATATGCTTTCTTGTATCCTTAATAAGGTTGAGGGGTGGGACAAGATTTTTAAAGAGATGAAGAAAAATGTGTCGACCCTTAGCCAAACGGTTACCTCCCATTCCATCTCTATCAAGCAGTTGGAGACCTAAATGGGTCATATCTCGTCTCATTTAAACCCGACACAACAAGGGGGGTTGCCTAGTGATACTATGGCCAACCCCAAGAATGAGGTTTGAGCGTGCACTTGCGTCGTGCCACGACGTTAACTAAGGCACTGCTTGGGAGGCAACCCATGTTTTTTTTATTTTCTTTCTTTTTGAGTTTAAAATAATGGTGTGTTGATTGTGCAGGTCAAAGTGTGGAATATGTTTGAAAAGTGCAGGTTTGCGAGCTTAAAGTCCAGTCGGCGAATCACCGAAGAGGTCAGTGAGCCTGACTTACACTGTCGTTGGACTCAAGACCTCTTGAAATTGGAGTCTATAAAACTCGACGAGCCCAGGAGCAAATTGGCGAGCCGCCGACCAGGTCAACGACCACGACCTAATCCGCCGTTTGGTCCCCCACATTAACTAGAGGTCCTGTAAAACTCGGCGAGGTAAATGCCCAATCGACGTGTCACCGAGTGGGTCGATGAGGAAGACTAATGTCACCGAATGGGCGAGAACTGGAAGGTTTTTAAAGGCCAAAGGTTTAAACTTTCAAACTCTTTCACTTTCCTCACTTTTAAACTTCCCAAACTCACACCAGCACAATATTTCCTGTATTTCTTGCATTTTGATCACTTTTTAGTCGACAAGTTTGTGTTCGGAGTTGGATTCCTTGCCACCTAGATTTTTAACTTGATTATTCGGCTTATAAGGTTGGTTTTTCGAACCCCGAATTCTTATATTGCAATTTTTACTCTTATGCGATGATTTTGATCTTACTGATGTGTGTTGGGCCTCTCTGTTCGTAATTGTGTATGTGTGTGCCTATTTTAATTTGAATATTATGCATGTGATGCCTATATTGTTGAGTTCCCAAATTTTTCATGCTTAAAAATGATTGAAATTATTGGGTGTGGCTAAATTATTGTTGGGTCTAATCGGGTGAAGTCTAAGTAACCCGCATTTGTTCCAAATGACGTAATTTGCCTAATGATGGATCGGTTGACGTCATTCCTAAGGGAAAAGTCGTCAAATGGCAAAATTTGGCCAAACTGGGAGAAGTCTGAGTATCCCGGGGGCATGGGTGTAATGGATCTTAGTTTAATTAGAAGAGTGCATGTTTTAATTTTGTTTTCGGGGGCTGCAGGGTTGAATTTGGAAGTTAGGGTTGAGAGTAGGCACGTTGGGCCATTTGGCGAGCTAGGTCGAGCTCGCGGAACCACTCGGTGGTTTGCTGAAGTTCCCCTGATCTCCTTTAATTTCATGATTAATCTTGAGTTAGGTTCTATAACTTTCGGGGAGAAGCATGAGTTCGCCGAGTGCACTCGGCGCCCTTAATCACTAAAAGAACTGTAACTTTCGGCGGGCTAGTTCTTGCTTGCCAAATGTTGTCAGTGATTCACCGAAAGGCCCTTCCTATCGCCGACATGCTAAATTTTCTGGGAATTTTTGAGCTACTCCTTTCAGCGAACCCGATCTGGCTTGCCAAAGAGATTCGGTGACTCGCCGACTGGTTCGGCGAGTCTGTCTCCAACTGTTTTCTTCTGTACTTTTGCTTGAATTATTTCTAACTTTCCTCGATGTTTTGCAGATATGGCTAGACCTAAAGTGGCCGGTAGAGACAAGACACCTCATAAGAGGGCCAAAGGTATAGAAATCAACGAGGTTGCAGCTGCAGCCAAGGCAAAAGCCACCAAACTTCGGACAACATGTAGGAAGGGAAAAGGAAAATGGAAGGCACCTGCATCACCGGAGACCAGCTCCGACAGTGACGGTATCTATGCCACTTTGTTACACCAAACCCGGACCTTGAACTCTTTTCGTGAAGGGAGAAAGGGAGTGATCAGTTTTGGGAGAGAGCGGATTGGAAATTTGGGAGAAGAGATGATATGTATGGAAGATGGGAGTGATTTGGGGATATAATGAGGGAGTTTTGGGATTTGGAGGGTTAGAAACGGTTAGGAGGGAATATGGGAAGTGGGGGATGAATTTAAAATGAAGAGTTTTTATTAAAAAAGGGTCTGGGTCGGGTCGATAGAACCCTAGATTTGGACCCATGAAACCCCATCTACGGTCCGTGGGTCGACCTACGGACCGTAGGTACAGTCTGTAGGTCAGTCATACACTTAGAAAAATTTAGGACTTACCTGGGGATCTACGGACTCCATTGACGGTCCATGGATGGACTTACGGACCATCGATGGAGTCCGTAGACCTCTACAACAAACATTTTCTGTAGATTTGGTTGTTCATCCTTGCACATGTAGCAATCGTTAGGTTTTTCTTTTTACATTTTCTAGATACTTTTTTAGAAACAGACCCTATTATATATCTAGCCAACACTAATACAAAAATAAAGCACCTATCTAACGAATTATAGAAAATCAAATAAACAAAGAAAACTCCTAAATCGAAAAGAAAAACCTATAGTTGGATAGATTGTACATCTTGGGTTGCCTCTCAAGCAGTGCTTGATTTAACGTCGCGGCACGACGCAGGCCTCTTGATTACTCAGACTTCATCAAGATAGTAGGCCTCAACAACTTCCTGCACATTCTCCTCTTTGCCCATGTAGACCTTGATCATTTGCCCGTTCACCTTGAACCTTGTTCCCTCATTGTTTTCGAGCTCGACAGCTCCATTTGGGAACACTTGAGTGACTATGAATGACCCAGTCCACTTGGACTTGAACTTGCCAGGAAACAAGTGCAATCTAGAGTTGAATAGAAGCCCCAGATCACTCACAACAAATTTGCGCTTTTAAATCTTTTGATCATGGTACTTCTTCATATTCTCCTTGTACAAGGCTGAACTTTCATAAGCTCTTAGGCGAAACTCATCAAGCTCATTCAAGTCAATTACTCTCTGATTCAATGCGGTGCCACAATCCAAATTCAACTTCTTTAGCGCCCACATAGCCTTATGCTCTAGCTCTACCGGCAAATGGCAATACTTCCCATATACAATTTGGTAGGGGGACATACCTGTGGGAGTCTTGAGTGCGGTGAGATAGGCCCATAGAGCATCATCAAGCCTCCTAAACCAATCAGTTCTATTAGCATTCACAGTCTTAGCAAGGATTTTCTTGATTTATCTGTTGTACACTTCAACTTGCCCACTAGACTGCAGATGGTAAGGAGTGGCAACATTGTGGCGGATGCCATATTTTTCAAGCAGCGCCTTGAACAACTTAATACAGAAGTGGTAACCTCCATCGCTGATAATTGCCCTACCTGTACCAAATCTGGAGAAGATATTCTTTTTCAGGAATCTGGTGACACTTTTTCCTTCATTGTTGGAAAGCGCAATTGCTTGCACCCACTTTGACACATAATCAACCGCAACAAGAATATACTTAATCCTATGTGAACTCACAAATGGACCCATAAATTCAATGCCCCATACATGAAATAACTCAATCACCAATATTGGATTCATATGAATCTCCTGCCTCTTTGAAATTCCTCCTTCTCTTTGGCAACGGTCACAAGATTTGGTGAAATCATGATCATCTTGGTGGATGGTAGGCCAGTAATACCCACACTGCAAGATTTTATGCGCAGTCTGAATACCACTATGATGCCCACCAATAGGCGATGAATGACACGCCTCTAGTATACTCAACATCTCAACCTCGGGCACATAACGATGAATAATCCCATCAGCACAAATACGGAACAAATAAGGCTCATCCCAAAAGAACTTCTTCACATCATGCATAAACTTTTTCCTTTGGTGAAATGACAACTCCGATGGCACCAGATCACTTGCCAAGTAGTTAGCAAAGTCTGTGAACCAAGGAATCAGATCATGAGAAGCAGCCAATAACTATTCGTCTTGAAAAGCATCATCAATTTCAGCCTCATCACCTAGCTTGAGCATAACTTTTTCGTAAAATCTGGACAAGTGATCGTCAACCTGATTTTCAGTCCCCTTTCTATCTTTCACCTCAAAGTGGAACTCTTGCAGCAACACACCCATCTAATCAACCTCGGTTTTGCATCCTTCTTAGACATCAAATACCTCAATGCAGAATGGTCAATATGCACTATGACCTTGGTACCAAGCAAATAGGATCGATATTTCTCGAATGCAAAAAACACTGCAAGGAGTTCCTGTTCAGGCACTGTATAGTTCTTTTGAGCCACATTTAGATCTTTGCTGGCATAGTAAATAGGATGAAGAATCTTCTCTCGCCTTTGTCCCAAAACTACACCAAGCGCCACTCCACTCGCATCACACATTACCTCAAACGGTTGCCCCCAATCTGGTAAAATAAGGATATGTGCGGAAACTAGCTTTTCCTTCGACTCTCTAAATGCTCTTAGACAAGCGTCATCAAAATCAAGTCTACACTCCTTTTCGAGCAATTTGCACAATGGGTGTGCAATTTTGGAGAAATCTTTGATAAACCTCCGATAAAAACTTACATGCCCAAGAAAACTTCTAACACCTTTAACAGAGATAGGTGGTGGAAGCTTTTCTATTACCTTGACCTTTGCTCTATCAATCTCAATACCCTTCTCAGAAATCTGATGACTCAGAACTATCCCGTTTTTCACCATGAAGTTTCACTTTTCCCAATTGAGCACAAGATTGCACTCTTCACACCGTTTGAGTACCTCAGCCAAATGATCCAAACAACCATCAAAAGAGTCACCTACCATAGAGAAATCATCCATAAATACCTCAATAGTGTCCTCCACGATATCAGAAAATATCGACATCATAAAATGTTGGAAGGTCGTTGGAGCATTACACAACCCAAATGGCATTCATTTGAAGGCGAAAGTCCCATAAGGGAAAGTGAACGTGGTCTTCTCTTGGTCTTCCAGAGCTATGGAGATATTATTGTAGCCCTAATAACCATCAAGAAAGCAATACCAACCCTTACCAGTAAGGCGGTCTAACATCTGATCCATGAACAACATAGGGAAGTGATCCTTTTCTGTCCAAGCATTCAATTTCCAGTAGTCCATACATACTCTTTATCCAGTAATTGGCCGCATCGGAACAAGCTCATTTTTTTGCATTAGGAACCATTGTAATCCCACCTTTCTTGGGCACACACTGAAGAGGAAAAACCCCACTACTATCTGCAATGGGATAAATAACTCCAGCATCCAACCACTTGATGGTTTCCTTTTTCACTACCTCTTGCATAGGCGGATTTAGTCTCATTTGTTGCTCAATACTAGGCTTGTGATCCGACATGAGTTGGATTTTATGAGAACAAATGCCAGGAGGAACCCCAATAATGTCCACAATAGTTCACCCAATAGCCCGTTTGAACCTCTTCAACACAGAAACTAATGCCTCAACTTGTACTCCATTCAAATCGGCTGTAATGCTGACCAGTAAAGTACCATCTCTCCCCAAGAATACATACCTCAAGTGTAATGGTAGAGATTTAAGCTCCAATTTCAGAGCTTCTTCCACAGACGGTCTTGCGGGTGGAGAGTCACGATTCTTCATGTCTAACTCCAATTTCTTTGGTTTGGAACAAAATTCAAATCTATTGAGTGTGGCAACCAATTCATCATAGTCTTCAATCCCATCACCCTCAAAGTTCATCGTTACCGTTGCTCGTGCATCAAGACCCAACCTCTCTTCAATAGACACTTCAGAACCTTGCTCCACAATATGATTCACCACTGATACTGACTTGAGCTCACTACCCTGCTTCATAGACCTATAGATATTGAAAGTTACCTCTTCATTGTTCAATCGGAACTTCATCTGCCCCTTTTCCATATCGACCAAAACACGTCTAGTAGCAAGGAATGGTCTCACTAGAATGATGGAAACCTCAAAATCAACCTCACAGTCAAGTATCACAACATCCGCCGGAAAAATAAATGACTCCACTTTCAGAAGCACATATTGGAGAACACCAATGGGCTTCTTCACAGTTCTATCGTCCATGAGTAGTCGCATAGCAGTCAGTTTTGGAGTCCCTAAACCCAACTTCTTGTAAATAGAAAATGGCATCAGATTAATACTCGCACCTACATCACACAACGCCTTCACAAAATGTAGCAACTCGATGGTATAAGGAATAGTGAAAGCACCAGGATCCTCTTTCTTATGCACAAGCGACCTAGTAGCAATAGCACTGCAATGTTGCAATTTATCCTCATCTTCAAAACTAATGGCCTGCTTCTTAGTCACCAAATCTTTCATAAACTTTGCATACCCAGGCATTTGCTCCAAAGCTTCTATCAATGGAACATTGATGGAAAGTTGTTTCAACATACTAATAAACCTACAGTATTTCCCTTCTTCATTCTTCTTTACTAACCTTTGTGGAAATGGAGGTGGAGGTCTAGGCATGGGAACAACTTTTTGGGTTATCTCCACTTCCTTCTCTGTAGCATTCTTGGACTCTCCAGTAACCTCGATCTCATCATCATCTTTACTAACCTCAATTTCAACCTCAAACGGCATAGGTGGATCAATGGTTTGTTTACCCCCTCGAGTAGTGACTTCCATATAATGCCCATTATTCTTCGGATTTTGGATGGTGTTGCTAGGAAATGTGCCAGGTTGACGTGGGTTCACTGTAGTGGACAACTGATTCATCTGGTGCTTAAGTTGCTTGATTGACATTGCATGGGCATCAACTTTTTTACCAATACCAGACAAGTCATTCCACATATCTTTCACATTCTCATCAGTCAAATCAAACCTCTTCATCATCTTCTGCATCATATCCTCAATTCGTGACATGCTACCCCTAGCTTCCCTATTACCAGATTCCTAATTTACAGGTGGAACATAAGGCCCAACCCTCTCATTTTTGTTGTCATAGTTATTCCGGTTATAGTTGTTGTCACGATTATAGTTTCCATCCCAGACATACTGACCCTCTCGATTGTAGTTACCATAGTTCCGACCTTGGTTTCCTTGATCTTGGCGCCAATTACCTGAATTGGAACCTTGGGCGTTGGCTCGAAAACCCCCCGTCTGATCATTCACCGCATAAGTATCCTCTTCATAGTAGCATTCCTCAACTGGTGGTGGTGGATTCCTAGTCAAATACTCACAACATTTACCTTTTCGGCACCTCCGCTCACATGCTTCAATACCAACCCCAATTTGGTCCTCATCTGAGCCATCTCCTCACGAATGTCATCGGCAGATTGGTTAGGTGTAGATTGAAATGCAAACGTGCTCCTCCCAGTGTCTGACTTCCTAGTGCTCCAAGTTTTGTTATTTTGGGAGATTTTCTCCAATTTCTCAGTGATCTGCTCAAAAGTGCATTCACCATATGAACCTCCAGCGATAGTATCAAGCACAACCTTACTATTGTCATCCTGACCTCTGTAGAAGTATTCCTCCAGCGACTCATCATCAATGCAGTGATTTGGAACACTTCTTATGAATGCAGTGAACCTATCCCACGAACTACTCACAGACTCTCCAGGTAGTGCCACGAAGTTGTTGAGTTTATCTTTGTGGCTCAACTTCTTTGACAATGGAAAGTACTTATCCATGAACACCTTGTGCAATTGATCCCATGTATGAATGGAGTTATATGGATGCTCAGAAAACCACACAGCAGCTTCACCGGTCAATGATAGAGGGAAGACTCTCAACCCAATGACATATATGCCCAAACACTCCTCAACTTGGCCATGTGCCCATGTGGATCTTCTGATGCCATACCAGAGAATAAACCCCTCCCTGTAAGCATTTGCATCAAACTGCTAGTCACCACGAATGTATGCCCCAGAGGTAGAGGAGGTAGAACAATAGGTCCTTCAGATTCAACAGTATTGAGGTCGACCCTATAGTTATCATGCAACATTCGTTCTGGTGAATTTTGTACCCTCAATGCATCTCCTAGTAGATTACCACCACGATCTTCAACATGATCATTATCAACCCTAGGAAGCTGCAACTCAACTCCTTCACCTAGATTTCCTCTTATAGGATTGACTGGGACTCATTGATTATTCATTCTTCACAATTTTTTGTCAATTCTAAATCGTAAGGAGTCAGTGGTTGGCCTCGACTTCGTGTACTTGGCATACACTAGAGTAGGAACCTGAGATAAACAAAAACAAAAGAAAAAGTAAAATTAGGAAATAATTGACTAAAGTTCAATAATGTAGTTAAACTTAATCTAAATGCCTTATTCTCCTGCAGCGGTGCCAAAATTTGATACACTCAAATTACACCTCCCTAAAGAAGTATAAGCGACCTTTGTCAAATAAAGAACCCATTAGTAGGCTGGGGTCGATCCCATGAGGAATATGGTTTAGACTTAAACTTAACTTACGATTATATTTGTTTAGTCAACTTATTTCCGAGATAAGTAAGTAAAGGGGGGGGGGGGGGGGGTG
>JAJOOS010028547.1:0-18039 GCA_029582725.1 Solanum chiquidenum | reverse complement strand
TGTTTTCTTGGTAAAGAAAGTTTTAAATTCCTTATGGTTTTAGTGTCTATGCGATGAATGAATGCTAAGAGGCTTGTATTAGACCTCTTCGAGGTCGAGTATGCCGGTTACGACTAGGGGGTGCTCCCGGGTCGTGACATAGAACTTTAGGCAGTTTGATGAGCCACTCAGCGACTCGTCGAATGCTCTTGGCGATCCTCAGGCTTGCCCTTCTTTATTTCTTTAGTCTGGTTTGTTTATTTTTGTTTGTTAGTGTCCTTTCTTTATTCCGCAATTCATATTCTTGAAAATAAATTATTTACTATTAGTTATTGCCACAAAATAAGCATTTGAGGACACTAAATCTATATAAACAACCCCTAAATGAGTCCAAATCTCAGACTCATCATATCTCCCTAGATCATTCTCGAAGTTTATCGTCTTTTATTTGTTGACAATGAACCCTAAGATGAGAAATGTCCATATCTTTGGTAAGTATGGTGGTACGACATTCCTTAACCACAATTTTGGATGACCGAAACAAACGTACTCATTCTCACCCTAGGGTCGGAAATCATAGTAGGAGCATACTTAGACAATTGTTTGAAGTTCAAAGCATCTTCCTTCACACTCATGTTTCCTTGACGAAGGTTGATGAATTCAAGCAACTATGCCTCCCTCATCTCAAAGGGAAATAACCTATCAAGGAAAGCAACTTCAAACTATTCCCAATCAAGAGGACCCACATCCTTCTCCCTCTATTCTTTCCATTAGTTGAACCATATTTGTGAAACACCTTAAGTTGATAAGAAACTAATTCCACCTTTTATTCTCGCATCACTACCATGATCATCAACACCTTATACACCTTATCAATGAACTCATTCGGGTCTTCCTCAACCTTAGAACCATGAAATTCTAGATGATTCAGTCTAGCGAAATCCCTCACTCTAGATGTCATTGTACCCACATTTGGGTTCACGGGGCCAACAACCTCCCTATTGGCTTGAGTGGTAATGGCTTGAGCCAATAGTTTAAAAGCACCCCTAAACTCGGCATTAGTCACTTGCTCGACCAAGGGATCAACCAGAACTTGAGGAGCCTGAGGAGGAGCTTTTCGTTCCACATTCTCATTTGCATTTCTCCTAATGTATGCTCTTCGAGGGGCCATTTCCTAAAAAGCATCATATAGGGATTAGGAGAGAGACATTATAGAGTTAAACTCTATCGCACAACTGAGAGTAATAAAAATAGTGGAGTTTTCTGAACAACTTATAGCCTCTCATAAATGTGGCACACTTCAAACTTATGGACAAGACTCTACTCGACGTGGCTTATGAGACTTACTATGATTTTTCTAAACCTTATACTATAAAATACCAAGTTTAGCATGACCCAAGGTAGACCCTAGGTGTAACATGGCGTATAACACCCCGAGAGGCTCTATACAAGCTAGTTAGGATACATAAACAAGATAATAGAAATTCAATGGAATTCAATAGACAATTTATATTATAAAAGAGTTTTCAAAATGAAGTGGAAGTCGACATATTCTCAATAGCTATCTATTACATCAAGAGTGATTGGGATGTAACACTGGTATCACACACAATATTAGAAAAGTAAAGACTGAAAGTGAAAAGGTTCGATCCTCAAAATAAAAGGACTCAGCGCTACAAAGTATAATGAAGGTGACTCCTAGCCACGGGGATGTGAACCTGCATCATCGGACCCTATATTTTTATAAAAATGTATGCAAGAGTACGCGTTAGTACAAATATGTACCAAGTATGATAGCAATGCATAAAATCAGAAAATTATGCTTAAAAGGACCTTTCATGTTTTGCAAAGAACAAATTAAAACCGTAAGAAAGAGGTTAGAAAACATCATAATAGTCATGGTAAAATGCAAGTAAAATTCATCTTTGAACACTCGTGTGATACTTCTTGAATTAACGTTAGTTCATTATTATTGTGTTAAGTAAAATTAACGAACATTTAAGACCATGTGAGGTACACCATGGAATATGGTGTCTTCTCCACACTGAAAAGACATGTCCTTACTTACCAAGGCAGGAACTTTAAGTTCTAGCTAATGTGGATCCACAGCCTAATGTTTATCAGACAGAATCATCGTATATCAAAGAAAAAGTTTCTATAGTGGCACATAGGTGTGGGATAAGAAGATTGCTACTAGAAACCCGCCCTCAAGCTATGGGAGAGCTTTAATCTCAATATCATCTCAGTGCTAAGCATAAATATAACGGGAATAGTCACAATTCCTTACTAGACTTATCTTTCATAAATGGCACATCATATAGACTATCCAAACTAGGTTTCTTTAGAATAGCTACTAAATCTTTGATTTGAAGTGTAGTTTAGAAAATGTTTCAATACTAAGAATCCTTATGTGAGAAAACCTTTCAAAATCATGCTTTCATGTGTTTATTAGAAATTCTTTCACAACACAACAATAATCTCAATATTTATGATTTACTCTCAAAGAAACTTAATCATGTTTTCATCAGCTTCATAAGAACATGCATATTTCCATAATTTACCTTCCATAGTTCAGAAGTCACTTTCAGTCATCAAAATCTAGAAAACATGGGTTAAGCATGGATTCATGGGGAATAATCTTAAAAACATGAATTTATCATAATTTATAAATAAGAGTTCATAAAACAGTCAAACAAATCAATATTGAATGGAACCTATGACATAGAAGAAACCCAAACTAAAATTGGGGATTTCTAGCTTAAAAATTGAGAAATATAAGAACAATATGGAGGAAAGATCTTAAAATATGAAGACTATCATACCTTAATCAAAAGCTTGACTTATATGGTGGAATTGGAGGCTTGGCTTGAACCCTAGATTTTTCCTTCAAACTTCTAAAGAGAAAAATATTTGGGGGAGGATGAACTTGTTCTTCTTTTGGGAAATTTATAGAATGAATAAATTGGGTGATTTTGGGGTCAAAAACCTTTATATATGGATTTGCGTAAAGGGTAAAATGACATGGTATTGAATTAAAATAATATGGAAGAGACCCAAAAGCCCTTGACTTAACAGGTTATGGACTCACTTGACGGTAGCTTTTACGTTCCGTCTAAGGCACCACGGGCCATTATGGCCGCCGTGGTCCTTGACTAGTGGCTAGGGGAGAACCCCTACTATCTTGACCCTCTTTACGACTACCTTAACGGTCTGTTATCCTCACCACAGGCTGTCTAAGGGTCCATGGGAGGGGAACCTTCATGTGCAGGTTCTAGGAAGCCTTCACGAGCACTATAACAAGTCATGGTTCCCTTCACGGCCAGTCAAAGGCTCCATGGAGGGTCCCATGGCCCAATTTTAGGCTTGTGACTTGCCTGCTCGACCCCTTTTCTAGCCTTCTCAATTCTGAAGTGTTGCATCTATAGACTCAACATGCCCCTTGTCACTCTTTCTTTCCAGGATGGGAGCTGACTGGTCATATTATTTCTTATTCGAGCTGATGTTTATAGTTTGAGGCCGTTATTTCCTATTCGAGGTTGATTTTCACGATTTGAGATCGTTATCCCATTCCGAGGTTGATACTTTACGGTTTGAGGCCGCCACCACTAGTAAGTGGTCATCACTTGGTGTTCAAGGCTTGGAGTAAATTTATTGGTGCTGGATTGAGGCACTACACATTTGTAGTCATAGATATTCGGTGTACCTGTTGGGCGTATGGGGTCCATTTGGGTTTTATTTTAACTTGCACATAAGTGTACCTTCTAGGCTTATTGTAACACCTCAGATTCAGAAAAGGAAGAGAAATATATTTTTTTGGCTTGTTTTTGTATCTAAAGATCCAATCCACGAACCAGAGTTACTTTTACGAGACGTAGGTGGCAACCGTAGGTAGTGAGAAAATAATTTTTTTAAAAACAAGTCCTAGTACCCTTTTGATTGTTTAACAGAATGGTCCATCATTCCTTTGACTAGTCATAGGTATGTCTCGTAGGTCACCCCAGGCATAGAAAAAATTTAAAGCTTAAAGTTGGTTTTTATGGTTGGCATCTACGGGACGTAGGTAGAGCTAGGAGTCGTATATGAGTTCTATTGTTTGTTTGCCAAATTTAAAGTCTATAATCAGTTTCTACAGTTGACCAGTACGGTCCGTAGAAGAACTTACGGACCATAGGTCCTATCGTAGATGGTGGTAAGCAATTATTTTTAAAGGTCTTTTTTGTCTTTTCCTTAATTTCTTAGTGCCTAAACAATGTATTTTAATCCTAATCCTAATCCTAGACCATCTATATGTTTTTTAGCCTAAAATCCAAGTACTCTAAATCATTCTTCAAAATTCCCCAAATCCCTCTAAGTTATTCCCCAAAATTTCTCTCTGTAATGCTTGAAGAAAAAGTCTAGCTTTTAAAGATCAAGTCTCCAAATTTACCATTAATTTTGGGCTTTTCATACCAAGGTATGATTGAATTCACCTATTGAGTCATTTCCTCCATAGGGTACCTAAATTTTCCAATTTTACAAGTTAGAATCTCTAACTGAAGTTAGGGATTTACGCAATCTCAGGTCCTTACAAGATATCCAAGAGAGTTGGCAATGTATCTTATGAGTTGGAGCTACCATCAGAATTAGCAGCAGTTCATCTGGTGTTTCACATTTCTATGTTGAAGAAGTGTATAGGTGATCGTTCACGTATTATACCTGCTAAGAATATTGGTATTAAGGAGAGTCTATCTTATGAAGAGATACCCGTTCATATTCTTGTTCGTCAGGTTCGCAAGCTGAGAAACTAGGAAGTGGCATCGGTCAAGGTCTTATGGAGGAACCAATTTGTTGAGGAAGCTACATGAGAGGTTGAGGAATATATTAAGAAGAGATACCCACATCTCTTTTATTGGTACTCATTAAGTTGATATGTTTAGTGTATGTAAGTTGCATGTTGTGTACTCGAGTAACAGTTGTTAAATGCTTCCCTTTTTTCCTTTTTTGGCTTAGAGTGATTTGATTTGAGGACGAATGTTCCCAAGGAGAGATATTGTAACACATCATACATAGAAAGATATAAATTTGAAAGAACCAAATTTAGAGTTATGCAAGTTACTCTTCAAATTGTAAGTTGTGGGTCAACTTCAAACATTCCTATCTCTTAGCACATAAAGTGTGTGGTAGCCCATAAGATATCAAATCAAAGGTCTTCAAGTCATATTTCAAACGCAACCAAGTTTTCCTGAATCAAAGCTCTAAGTACGAAGTTATGACTGATTTACTTAGAGACATGTAAGCCTGACAATAGGCTAGTGATGGCTCCACGTTACGGAGCCAATACGAACCTCACGGCCCGCTAGAAAATTACTCCGACTTCAACTCATTTTAGTTATTTTTAAGGGTATTTTAGTCCTAAAAATACTTATAAAGTCATCTAAATTACCCTAAATGTGTAGACAAATAAGCTTTCATAAACTAACCCTCTCATTCACTCTTAAATTTCTATGCTCAAGAATTTCAACAAGACGTTAAGCCTAGGGTTCATCTTCCAAGACTTTTCTTCAAGTTTCATCAAGCACATTGGTCTTCCAAGTATGTTAGGTTTCTCATAGTGATTGATTTTTTCTTCCTCACGGGAATCATGTAGTCGTTCTATTAAATTTGTTGATTAAATTGTTTATATAAAGGTTCTTGATGAATTCTTGAGTTTTAAGTTCGTCCTTTAATAATTGTGGTTTTGAGTTCCTGAAGTGAGGGTGTTTCAAATAACGGTTGTTTCTTGCTATATTTTGAGTGAGATTTCATGAAATTGTTTTGGGTTATCAAATCAAAAAGGAATTTGGAAGAAACCAATCTATCCTACACAAATTGGGACCCTAAAGATCGTAGGAATTTTTCGGTTTTGGGGTGGGACGACTAAGGATCCCTCTCCACGTCGCGAAGAGGATATGGAGTCCTCTGCCTCAAAATGCCACGAACAAAGTTTGAACTCCCTCTCCCCATCGCGGAGAGAATACGTACTCCTCTGCCTCATATTTTCAATGTGTGTTCTTTGAAATCATGTCTTTGCTGTCTTCTTGATATTTATCTTTAGATTTTTTCTTAATCATTGAAAACTGCTTCATATCCTAATCAAATTTCGTAAATTACATTTTGTTCCTTTTTCAAGTCAAGGTAAAGTTAAGAAACAAGGTTCAAAAGTTCTGTTTCATACGAAAACTTAAGAGTCTCTCAATGCTATTTTAATATATATATATATATATATATAAATGCATACCTATGTACTTATGTTGATCATTGAACTTGAAAGATAAGTTCGCAAGTGCATGTTTTCAAGAATGTACGTATGTCTATGGTTTTGAAGAGTAATGCAACAAGTAACAAATCTCTTCTTTGAAATTGGTAATATTGAGCATAAAGTTATACCGAATATTTTGGGAGTAGTATCGAGCACCAAATTTGGGTTAGAGTCCTTTATAACTCAGAAGTCCCATAAAACTACATAGCCAGCGAAGGATAAGATAACATTGATTCTTCATGTGACACCTCACCACCTCTGAGAAGGCATATAGTTGGGTCCATAGTAACGATATCATCCTATAACCCTGGCAAGGTACTGGATGGGCCATTGCAGCATGCGGTGGGATGTTGTATCATTGCTAGGCTCATGGTAATAGTTGTCGGTTAGAGAAACTCCCACAAGTAAAATATATTATTTTCATGTTGCTTTCATTCTATATTATATTGTAATGCTTAAATGGGTTTTCACTTCATATTCATGTATTGATCCAGTTATGTTGTTTTAGTACTTCAAAGACAGATTATTGTTTACTCTAACCTTTTCACGTGCAAGTACATTCATTGTGTTGATGTTATTCGACCTGCTTCATTTAATGATGTAGATACATTTATTTAGTATCATCAACAGGCGAATCGTTGAGATCATTATCCACTCGCAGACAACATTTGGTGAGGCCTCCTTCCTTTCAAGGGACTCTATTTCATTTTAGTTAATTAGTTGCTTTAGGAGGTGTCGTGGGTCTTGTCCCGACATCCATCCCACATTGGTAGAGGCTTCGTAGATAGATTGAGGAGATGTTTTCCATTGTTTTCTCAGAATACTCTGGTTAACTCATGGTTCATGATAAGTATTTTGTAAAGACAGTATTTTAAGACTTTCTGGTATTTTCAATTATTCTCTTATTTTATCTTCCGCATATTGTTTAATGTCATGTAAGTCATGTAGCTAGGTCAAGGGTTTTCTTGGGGATCAGAAATGGTTTTCAAGTGCCAGTTACGCCAAGGATGTAGGATCGGGGCGTGACAAGAGATGTCATATCATAACATTTTTATTTTATCTTTCTTTCATTTTTTTTCCTTTGTTTTCTTCTTCTTTTCTCATTTTACATTTCTACATTTTTTTAAAAATAAAATAATTTTTTTTTTGTTCAATACTTTTGTTCTTTTCTCATTTATTATTTTTATTTTCTCTTTTACTCTTTTCTCATGTGTTGTTTTTATTCTTTTTTTCATTTGATCCTTTATTAGATATACCATATGGTAGTACTTTATTTATTTATTTATTTCTCTTCTTTGTTTTTATTGTATTTTTCCC
This sequence comes from Solanum chiquidenum, assembly GCA_029582725.1. Lineage (NCBI taxonomy): Eukaryota > Viridiplantae > Streptophyta > Magnoliopsida > Solanales > Solanaceae > Solanum > Solanum chiquidenum. Next base: position 10,466 of record JAJOOS010028547.1, on the reverse strand, counting down.
TTTTTTCTTAGTTCACCATCTTTTATTTTTTTCTCTCATTATTTTTTTTTCTTTAAAAAAAAACAAATACAAAAAATGAAATATTAAATAAGTACTTTCAGTTTTTTTAAAAAAAAATCTAGACTACGATAATAAATAAATCAAAAAAATACATAATTAAGTTATTTTGGATTTGCATAAACTACATTTGACATTCAGTGTGTTTTTTCAAAAAAATACAGAATTATGTTAATGGGCCACAACTTCAATTTGGATTTTCTAAATTTTCTCTTGTTACTGGAATGTGATGTAACGGTTACAAAGCAATGTCACGATCCAAAAACTCAAGTCATGATGTAACCTATGTCCAATATGTTAACAGATTCAACTTGAAATGCGGAAAAGTACGTAGCAAGAAATATCTCAAATTCTAAGTGTTTTTTATAATAAAATGTGGACAAACTGAAATATCACCCCAAGATTTAGTGTCATAAGTATAAGAGCTTTTAAGAGATGATACAAGTCTAAAATTATATGACATGTCTAGACATAAAAAAATATCCTATCAAAACACCAAAATAACCTAATAAGTAGAGATAGATCTAGGTGTTGGCCGCAGAATATCTAAGTAGTTCACCACAACTCCAAGATGATACAAACTTAGACTCAAAAGCTACATTGGTTCACTCATACTCGAAAACTAATTTGAGCCACAAAAGACTGCAACAAACATTGTAACGACCCAGGGGTACACCCTAAATGTAACATGGCATACGAGACCCCAAGAGGCCTCATATAAGCGACTTCGCTTTCAGATCATAAGATACTAGAAAATCGGTAAAATTTAAAACCATTTTCAACAACATCAAAGTCTTTCTAAAATGAAGTGGAAGTCTCATACAACTTGTCTCAAAACCATCTAATACAAAGAGTCATTGGGACACAATCCATAAAATAGTGTTGAAACCATAAAATGAAAGAACATAAGGAAATGGTGACCAAATCTTCATGTCTTGCCTCTACTAAGATCCTAGCCACGGGAATGAAAGTTGGGAACGCCGGACCCTACTTTTGGATAAGAGATGTAGGCAATAGTATGGGTTAGTACAAGAGTGTACTAAATATGATAACTTGCATAAACATCAACATAAGCATAGGATTAGACAATATATGTCATAAGCATAATCAATGCACATAATAGATAACATCAATATATATGGAATACTTCTCAAGTAATCTTAAAGCACAATTATCCAAGGTATGGGTAATCCTCCACTAGACTTACTTATCATAGAAGGTAACTTTAGTCATCATCCAAGATCTTCACCTATCATAACATATCATTAGCTTATCCTTTATAGACATCGGTAAACGACGCTTGGCTTCCTATAAAGACTAATGGATAGTCGCCTCTTGCCTTGCTTTTATGGTCGCGGGTATTCGCCTCCATGTCCATCTTATGGGATCACGGGTATTCACCTACATGCCAAACATCATATGACACGGGTATTCACCTCCACAACATTCTATAAGGAATCATATATATTCGCCTCCATGTTCTTTCATAATAAGATACGGGTATTCGCCTCCATATAATTCACAATAAGGGATCATGGGTATTTGGAATCCATGTCCAACATTAGGGAATAATGGTAATCGCCTTGTACTATCCTCTAAAGAATATAGTGATTCGCCTCATATTCTTCTCATCTAGAGGTCATGGGTGATCACCTCTTGCCTGATCAATTTTAGTCTTTAGTCTAGATTAATTTTAGGTGAACATCCCTTTCACACTAGAATAATTCAATGTGAGGAAGCCTTTCACATTCATAACACAAGCAATTCATGTGGGAACTATCTCTTCCACAACAATTACATCAATAATCAACAATTCATAGCATAAGCTTTAGTCTCAAAGCAATACTATTATCATCATATATTCCTCACTATCAAAGCAATTCTAATCATAAATCATCATATAGGATTCAATCTCAACCCGCAAATGCTCCTTTCATGGCATCAAACCCATTTTTATCAATTTCAACCTACAAACATGGGTTAAACATGGGTACATGTAAATTCATCCTAAGAACGTGTATTTTACTGAATTCATGCATAAACAATCATTACCCAATCAATTGGATCGACATCCATGAATACCCACAACTTAGGAGAAATACCCACTCAATTGGATCGACATCCATCAATACCCAAAACTTAAGAGAAAACCCTCACTAAAATTGGGGAATTTCTACTTTTAAATTGGGGTTTCTTAGGGGCTCCATGGAGGAAAGGATTCCATGGATGAAAAACTATCATACCTTGATATCAAAGCCCAAAAATGGTTTAGGAATGGAGACTTGACCTTGATCCTAGCTCCAACTTCTTCTTCTTCTTCATGTTCTAGAGAAAGAAATATTTGAGAAAACAACTTTGGTATTTCTTTTGGGTTTTTGAAATAATGACTTGAATGGGTGAGTTTTAGAGTTAAAATCATTTAAATAGAAGTCCTAGACTTAGGAAAAATGATGTAGTATCAATATAAGTAATTAGGAAAATAGCCTGCTTCCCGTAAACTCAACTGCCAACCAGTGACCCACAGACCCCTGATTGACGGACTGTGGTCTGGCCGACAGTCCGTTCTGGTGGTCCGTCGTTTGGGGTAAGAAAACCATAACTTAGGGTTTCGAACCACAGACCCTAGTCTGTTAGAAAATCCATTGTTCAGGCCGTAGTTCCTGGTCTCTTGACCAAGCCTTGGACATTTTTGGGTACTAGTCCATGGGCCCCTACCTACGGTCCGTAGTTTTAACCACGGGATGTGGTTGGCGCTCGTGGCTGGAACCAACAACGTCTAAATTTTGCTATGTTGCCCTCTTTCTAATACGGGGTGTTACATTATCTCCCCCTTGGGATCATTCATCCTCGAATGAGATTCAAGACACCACAAAATGAAAAGGACTCTAACTAGCAACCCATCATGCATGTAATTTCATCTAAATGCACAGTCAAGGAGGAAACATCAACTCCAAGCAAAACATACACAATGCACAAAAGGGAAGGTAGGAACTAATATCTAACAACCCAATCTGCATGAAATTTCCATTTGACTCATATTCAAGGAGGACTTACCATCTCCAAGTTAATAGCATGCTCAACACAATCTCATGGAGCCTATATGAAATTCATTCTCAAAAAGTATAGCTAAAGCATGTTCAACAACACATCTCATGAATTCCATAGGCACTCAATGCACAACAACAACAACATGAGGAAAATCAATCATGTAAACTCATTTTCTTTCAAAACACTAGTTTTTCATGAACATGCATAAAATAAGGCAATCATGGAATTCATCTAAATCAAATGACCCAAAAACAATAATCAAACCATGAGGAAACTATTACCTCAAGCTAAAGGAGGAGTAGAAAGAAAAAGATGAGGATATCGGGACTTCATATCGGACTCGGCTTCCCAAGTAGCACCCTTAACTAAATGATTCTTCCACAATAATTTCACGGGACCAACTTCTTTGTTTCTGAACTTCTTGACTTGCCGGTCTAAAATCTCAACTTCATCAACTCCCAAACCTTCAAATGGGACTATAAATGTCGGATCACTAACATACTTTTTCAACATAGAGACATGGAAAATCAGATGCATGGATTCCAAATCATTAGGAAAATCCAGCTCATAAGCGACCTTACCAACACGTCTCAAAGCTTACATAAAAGGGCCTAAGCATCCTTTTCTTTTAAAACCGCATTACACCCTTCATGGGTGAGATTTTTAAATAAACCCAATCATGAACATCAAACTCAAGATCTCTTATTTTAACATCGTCATAGGACTTTTGTCGACTTTGGGCGGTTCTCAACCTTTCTCTAAGAAGTTGGACTTTTTCCATTGCCTCATGAAGTAACTCGAGTTCTATCAAGGCAAGTTCACCCACCTCAAACAATACTATAGGATATCTACACCTCCTACCCTAGAAAGCCTCAAATAAAGCCATACTAATACTCGAATGTTAACTATTGTTATAAGCAAACTCAATCAACGACAAGTGATCATCCCAGGTTCCCTTTAAATCGATGACACATGCCCTTAACATATCTTCCAATGTTTGGATAGTTCTCTCTACTTGCCCATCAAGTTGTGGATGAAAAGTTGTGCTAAGCTTAACTTTAGTGCCAAGAACCTTTTGGAAAGACTTCAAAAAATAAGAAGTAAACTGACTACCTCTATCGGAGATAATGGACAAAGGAACTCCATGCAACCATACCATTTCCCTCAAATATAACTTACCATATTCTTCCGCCATGTAAGAAACATTGACGGGAATGAAATGGGTTGATTTCGTCATTTGGTCTACTATGACAAAAATCGAATCATCTTGTCCCATTATTCGAGGCACACCTTTCACTTGTTGGCAATTCGGATACTTAGACAGAAATATCGCAATATCTTTCTTCATCCCATTCCACCAAAAGATATCCCGCAAATCACGGTACATCTTGGTGGTTTCCGGGTGAATTGAATACCGAGACCTATTGGCTTCCGACAAGATCCGCTTTCTCAAGTTTTTTTTGCTACTTTGTCATCAATAGGCATCCTGCTGTGGATTTCTCTACATGCCACACAAGACATCTTGTAAGGGACATCTTTGTGCCACAACTTGGCGTCAATAGGTGCAAACAACCTTCTTTGCCTGAGTAAGTTCATACCCGACGTTCTTTCATAGATGTCCAAAGTTTTGATAATGATTTGAAGTGAATCCTTCTTTCCACTACTAAAAATAGTCGTATCATCGGCAAAACAAAGATGGTTAATTTGGAGACCTGGAATGTGCATAGAAAAGTAACAAAAAGCATGATTTTTATGAAGGGAATTTAATAATTTCGAGAGAAGCTCTGCCGAAAGATTAAATAAACTAGGTGAGAGGGGCTCTGCGTGTATAAGACCTCTTCCTGAATTAAAGAAACCATGTCTACTCCCATTTACAAGCATAGTATACCAATTTTTTGAAATGTACCTGTAGATGAGATCAATCCAATAATCAGGAAAACCAAAATGTCTTAAAAACAAAGCACAAAAAAGGGCAAGAAACTCTATCATAATCTTTGGACATATCAAGTTTAATCACCACATTACCCCCTACATTAGGTTCTTTAATATTATTAACAATTTCCTATGCAAGAATAATATTCTCAGTAATAGCTCTCCCTTTAACAAAGAAACTCTGATTTTGACAAATAATTCTAGGGAGAATCCCAAACAACCTAGTATTAATCAATTTGGCCAATATTTTACTAGAAGTATTACACGAACTGGTAGGTCTAATTTCAGATAAATGTTGAGGAAAATTAACCTTAGTGAGCATAAAAATACAAGTATGAGTAAAGAATTTAGTAAGGGTAGCACCTTGAAAGAAGGAATTAATCACAGCATGAACATCTGAGCTAATAATAGGCCCGACTGATTGATAGAACTTCACACTTAGGCCATTCAGTCCCAGGGCACTATCAGGATCAATAAAAAACACAATATCTTTAAGTTCTTGGGTAGAAGGAAGGGAGGTGATGGATATGTTATCCTCTCGAGTCACCACCCTATCTATCACTTTAAAAATATCGCTATTCTCATCAATATCTTCAGGTTTGAAAAGGTTGGAGAAGTAAGTGACAACAATTGTAGCAACTTGAGTGGTACCTTCCAACCAATTGCCATCTTGGTCTTTAATGTTAAGGATGGAGAGCCTCTTATTATTATATTTTTAAAACATTGTAAAATACGGTAGAGTTTGTATCGCCCTCTTCTAACAACCTAACTCTTGCTTTTTGGCACATAACTTTATCTTGGATTTTCAAGATTCTAGTGAATTCTACTCTGGCTTTTGATAAATTCATCCTATTTTCTTGAGATTTATTATTGATAGAGGCTTCTTCTAGATCTTTGATAAGAATTTCCAATCTCTTCGGTTCTTCATAAAAATATCCAAAAGCAGTTCTCGACCAGCCACTCAAAGCCTTACTGACAAACTTGAGCTTTTGGTGTAATAATTTGAAGTGGATTGCCTTCTTGATCCCAATTCCAAGCATCTTGGACCACTGACATATAATCTTCGTGTTTAGTCCATATGTTGAGAAACCTAAAATATTTGACAAAGTTAGCATTCTCACGAACACATTTAAATAAAAGGGGTGCATGATCAGAAAAATTTCTCGATAGATGAGAAACAGTGGTTTCCCTGAATTTATCAAACCAGTGGCTATTATAAGCGAGTCTGTCTAGCCTTTCCCATGTGGTATTCAGAGGGTCTTTCTTATCACTCTAAGTAAATTTGGTCCCAAGAAAGCCACAATCTTGAAGGGTCTTCCAAACACGAGGTGAAGCCAAAACTTTCCTGCATTCTGAAGGGATTACCCCCTATTTTTTCATTAGAGCAAGTGATAACGTTAAAGTCACCTACTACACCCCATGGACCAGTAATTCTTCCAAAGTTATCCCTTAAGTCATCCCAAAGGGGGATCAAAAAAGCCTCCTCACATTTTGTATAAACCACAAAAAGGTGGAAATCAACATGTTCATGGAGGTGAGTAATATGTATAAGTACATGTTTCTCTTTGTGTTCAATTATGTCAAGTTGGTAACCAGTAAACCAAAAGATCCAAATTTTATTGGAACTAATATGGAAATAATAAGGATAGCCCTATCTTCTTTTGAACTTATAGATATTTTTCTGATTTACCTTGGGTTCTTGATGGAACATGTATGGAAACTTGTGTTTATTTTTGAGAGTTTTGAGCCTTTATAATGAGCGTTGGGACCTTATGCCCCTAATATTCCATGAGAGAGTATTAATCATGGAGACTATTGAGAAAAAAATGGACTTTTAAGACTTGAGAGATGACTCTGTAGAAGGATGGAGGACCTCATCATCATTTTGATAAGCATTTTTACCTCTAGGTGAGAGATTATTAAAGAAGCTCATGCTATGTTGCTTCTGCGTTGAGTTATCAACCTTAACACACGTAAGGGAAGGTATGTCTCTTTTGATTAATTCATCATCCGAGATAGAGAGTGTTGATTCTTCCCCACCATTAAACATATCTAAATCTTCACGATCTTTGTAGGTAGTATCTTCATGCTCCATCATATCTATTGACAATGTCTTATCTATTCTTGGGGCATTGGATAAGCTCGAAAGTTTTATCCCTTTCTCCTTAGCTTTTTATCAACCTATGTATTCCTCCAGTTTGCAATTCAGCTCAAATAGAGAAGTAGGCATTGAGGCCACAAGCATACCCTCCTCTAGGCTGATCTCTTTAGTGCCAAGTGTTATATCTACTAGAATCAAAACAGTTGTAGTAAACTTTTTCCTCTTACTGAGCCCTTTTCCAATGTCAGCAGCCTGGACATTAACCATAGGATAGTTCATGATTTGAGTTTGTATTGTAATCTGAGGGTAGATGATATCCTTGTTTTTCTTCGTCTTTCTCATGTTGCTTTTGATATTTTGAAGTTTATGATTGATTTTCTCCTTTCTAGCTACCTCTTTCTTACCCGTTTTAGTATGAGATCTCAAGATGATGCTCCTTTCTTGCACCAAGGTGTGCTTCACACAATCTGCATTATTTGTCATAGTATCCATGTTGTCAACTCCTTTAGCTTGCAACTTCTGCTCGTTAGTATTCACCTCTAAATTTCTGATATTAAGGAATTGATTTTGTTGCTTAACTTTGTTGGTACCATTGTCCTTTAGTTGAGAAGCCTGAGACGTTCCCTCGTCAGTTGTGGATTTGGAAGAGATTTTAACTTTCTTTCTAACCACTGTTTGCCACTCATCATCTTTACTTTGCGATGAGTTTATGTCTTGATAGGGAGCTTCCATCGCATCATTGTTGTCTAACGTGGATTCACCTATGATCGGCTGTAACTCCATTCTTTGCTCTCTGGTGAGCGTTCCTCCTTCCATGTCTCTCAACTCTGGATCCAATTTCCTGCATTTCTCATCCCAGTGACCTTGCAACTTGCAATGTGAACAAAAGGTTGGAATACTTTCGTATTCAACTCTTTAATTGATCACCTCGGTAATACCTCCCTCATTTGTAATTTCTAGAAGAACTTCATTAACTAGAGGTTTAGTTAGATCAATTTCGACTCTCACCTTAGCCGTGATAGGCCTAGTTTTAGAGAGTGTAGCTTTGTCAAGAAAAAAGGGAGTCCCTATCAGAGCAAAAATTCTACAAATAGCATCTCATTCATAGAGGTGCCACTTTAAGTCGGGCAAATTGATCCAAACAGGGGCCAAAGTGTTATCTGCATCTGGTTTGAACTTAGTCAACCATTTTATGATTTTCATTATGTTCGAACTGCCTAACTGGAAAAAATTCCTTGACAACACATTCAGATGATCTTCCAATTTATTGAAGTCTAGAAACATATGATGCATATGGAAAGCCCCAAATTTGATTGTACCTTTTCCCAGGATAATTTTCATAAATTCTCTCCTAATGATGTCAATAGAAGGGCGTATGTGAGAGAACTTAACAGTTATGGTCCACTTGCAAGTTTGGGCTAGCAATTCATTTTCTTTATTAGAAAATGAAACTACCGGTTTTCCATTTAGGAAATTGTGAGTCCTTGGTGGAACCCGAACTTTGGGCCTTTGAGCATTTCGGTTCCTTTCAAGGTTAGCGTAGGACGATTTGGTGTTTTCAGCCCCTTTAGTTTCCAATGAAGGAGACGATTCTCCTTAAACTAGGAGATGGTTATCAAAGGTTAAAGGATTTTGTGTAGCTGGATAGCCAGATTTAGGAGCTGGCAAGGGTGGGAAATGAGCAGAGATATTGGAAAACTTTGGATTTAGGGATGAAGAGGGTCGCAAAGCCATCGGAAGGGGGGAACCGAGGACCGAAAGGTCCACGGTGAGGTACATGAGCTCACCGAAAGCTGCCAAAAATTTAAGCAACGGTCAAATTTTTAGAGAGAGAAGTAACTTTAAGTTGCCTTGAAGCATAGGCAATAACTTTCCCATTTTTCATAAGCACTCATCCCAACCCAATTCTCGAGGCATCACAATAGACAACTAAACCATCCGTCCCCTTTGGTAAAGTCAAAACTGGGGTGGAAGTAAGTCTATCTTTCAATTCTTGGAAACTCTTTTCACATCATTCAGACCATATGAACTTGGCGTTCTTTTGAGTTAAAGTTGTCAATGGAGAGGGAATCGAAGAGAACCGCTCAACAAATCTTCTTTAATAACCAGCCAAACCCAAGAAACTTCTAATATCCGAAGGAGTTAGAGGTCTCGGCCAACTCTTGACTGCATCCGTCTTATAACGATCTACCTCAATACCCTTACTTTAAAGTATATGACCAAGAAAAGCTACAGACCTTAGCCAAAATTCACATTTCCTAAACTTTGCAAAGAGTTTTTGGTCCTTGAGAATTTGCAACACGATCCTCAAATGATCTTTATGCTCATTCTCACTTCTTTATTAAAAAAATAAATCACAATGAACACAATTACGAACATATCAAGGTATTGTCCAAATACCTGATTCGTCAAATCCATATTCCACCGGAGCATTAATCAAACCAAACGACATCACCAAAAACACATAATGAACATATCGGGTTCTAAAAGCCATTTTTGGGATATCATCATCTCTCACCCTCAATTTGTGATAACTCGATCTAAGATCAATCTTAGAGAAATAACTCTCTCCTTGAATTTTGTCAAACAAATCAACTATCCTTGGAAGAGGATATCTATTCTTAATGGTCACCTTGTTCAATTGTCGATAGTCAATACACATTCGGAGTGAACCATATTTCTTCTTACCAAACAAAATTGGAGCACCCCAGGAGAGATAACCGGTCGTATGAAACCCTTATCCAACAAATCCTTCAATTGATCTTTTCGCTCTTTAAGTTCTAACAGAGTCATTCTATAAGGATGAATAGAAATAGGTTGTGTATCTAGAGTAAGGAAAATACCAAAATCTATTTCCCTTTCCAAAGGAATACCGGGTAGATCATCTGGGAACACTTTCGGATACTCATTAAGAACATGGACTGATTCAAGACTAGGGTTTTCAGAATCTATCTCCCTCACCCTAACTAGATGGTACATACAACCCTTAGAAATCATCCTCCTAGATTTATGACAAGAGATAAACTGACTCTTAGATATAGAGTTTCTCCCCTTCCACTCTAGGATAGGCTCATTCGGGAACTAAAATCTTACTACATGGGTTTTACAATCAATAGAAGCATAAAGAGAGTGCAACCAATCAATACCCAAAATGACATAAAAATTGAAACGACCCCAAAAATGCCCGAAAATGTGCTTCGGAAACACCTATAATTGTAATTTCCATATACCTCAAAATCCGTGCATGATTTCGGAAATTCGACTTCATATTCTTATTCAGGGGGTCAAATTGAGTGGGGAATGGGTCTAACCCGAATTTTAGAGCAAC
>JAJOOS010028545.1:0-23647 GCA_029582725.1 Solanum chiquidenum | reverse complement strand
GTTCCTTTCTAAAACGTTTTCAATGGTTGATTTATGATAGTTTATGATTGAATTGATGATTTATTATTGATTTATGAAGAAATTCCCCCAAGAACCCATGGATTCCCGATATTACTAAATTGTGATCTCATGATGTGGGTTGATTGATTATAGAAGCATGTGAATAGATTATGTTTATATTGATTGAGTTAATTGAATCATGATATTATCCATATCTAATGAAGAAATTCTAGATGTTTAGGTTGAATGTGATTAATGGTCCTTGAAGGGCAAATTATGATAATTGTACATGTTTATGAGGATTGTGTATGAGCTTATGATTCACTTTGAGAGTGAAGATCCTATGACTATGGTGCAATTGTGGTATTGTTGAAAGATCATTCTCCATATACCCTTACACATGACTATGCATGAAATGTCTATGACTATGATAATCTTGTTGTGTTGATTGAAAGGCTATTATCATGAACACACTATGAACATGATGTGAAAGTTCTTCTCACTATATGATGATTCTAAGGTTGAAAGTCTATTCTCACATATTGAATCCATGAGCTGTTTTATTAGTTGTGTTGGATGGAGGGTAAGACACTCCTTCATGCATGTAAATTCAAGTCAAGACTAAACATGAAATTGTGGGAAGTAATGCTTAGCACCGAGTGGATATTGAATATGAGATCGAAGCTCCCCCGCTAGAAAGGTCGGGTTTCTATAAAGTATCTCTTGAGATGGAAGCTCCCCCGCTAGAAAGGACGGGTTTCTAGTAACAATCTCATTATCCCATAACTATGTGCCCTCATAGGTCTTTAGCTAGTGGATCCACCTAAAAGCTAATACATTTAGTTCTACCTTAGGTAAGTAGGACACCTCTTTTCGGTGTGAGGCATGACACCGGATTCCATGTTAAGCTCACATGGTTTATGTCGGTTAAGGCTTGTTCCCAATGTAATTAAAGTAGAAGAATTATTAACTATGATTGCTCAAGAAGCTTTACTTAGCATGGGTAGGATTATGGGATCTTACTTATGCATGGCACAAGTAGAATTTGAGAGTGTTTATAGTATGTTTCCATTATGATGTGATATATATATATATATTGACTATGCTCATGATTCGTGCTTTTACACTAATTTTCATGATGATGCTCAAACTTGGTAAAGTGCATGCTCTTCAACTAAAATGTCCCTTTTTAGCATATTTACATGGTTTTGTGCATGGCTATTATACTTTGTGCAATTTTGTACTAACCCATATTTCTTCTACATTTTTCTACAAAGAGTAGGTTCCGGTGTTTGAGGTGATCTTCATTTTGATACAAGCTTGGATCGACTATTATCCTAGCTTGTGGTGAGTCCTCAAGGATTCGAGGACGAGTGATATCTTGTTGTTCATTTTCTTTCATTGTATTATACTTTTGAATTTCTATTGTAAGGGTTTTGACCCTATTTTGAGACTTCGATTGTATTAGATGGCTAAATGAGACAATGTCTAGACTTCCGCTTTGCTTTTATGAAAACTTCTTTAGACTTGAAAAATGTGCTTTACTCTTTATTGTTCTTTACTTATGTGATGAGATGCTAAGTGGCTTACATGGTGCCTTTAGGGGTATTGTGTGCCTTGTTACATCTAGGGGGTACCCTTGGGTCGTGACACATCTAATCCTAATGAAACTAGGAAGAGAAAATATAGGGAAAATGGAATTTTGACAATCTCTTCTACGGTTCGTAGGAACCATTCATCGAAACAACTTCCTCAATAGATCTTCTGTACTTTTCTACGGAAAGGATCTACGATTGTGCGGTTTGCCCTGTCAACTTGTAGATCAAGTACTAGAGCTCAAAATCTCTGATCAATTCTACGACTCGAACCTACTACTTATAGTCCAGTCTCATTGCCGAACAGTTAGATCCAAAAATCATTGTTGTCTTCTATGACTTATTCCTATGGCTTGTAGAAAGATATATGGCTTGTAGGTGAAGTCATTAAATCTCCAAAAATGTTGATTCTCCACATGTTCATTCTGACATGTTAAAAACCTATTTTCCGGCAAAACAAAGGTAAAACACCGTCAAATATACTAGCAAGTGCCTATCAACCATGTAAAACTAGAAGTTTAAAGCATTACAAGTACCGTATATCCGTGGTACATCAACACCCTCAACTGAAAATTATTTCTTATCCTCAAGCGACACTTACTAACACAAAAGCGACACGAAGAAAAAGTAGACTTAGAATTCAAGTAACCACATAGACTTCTCTCAACATCTATCCTCCATTTTTATCATTAAACACGGTGCGATTGTTAAGTTCAAAATAATATAACACATCTGGATCAATTCATGACATAGACATACCAATGGATACATTCACAAACACATATAACAATCACCAAGATACCGACTTTTCGATAATGTAACTTGTGCTTTTACCATAATGAATTCTCGTTCTCCAAACATATATCAATATATATTTTGAGTACAAGGGCTCGATATACGCTCACTCTCACAACCTAATTCAATATAGTACATGTACAATATCATAGGCTTACCCTTATATTCAACACTTAGACTCTCGAACCGTTAAATTAGGATTATATTACTATAGGAATTTCGTAGCTTGTAACGTAAGTTCAGGGTCAATTGTGGTATATTTAGATTTAAAGTGACTTTTCTTCCCTACTTGACGTTACATTGACTATTTTCCTCTTTTATAACTAATACTTGTTTCACCTCTATTTTCTTTTCTTCTCATGTTTTCATTAAAGTTTGGATGTGGCTTTGCCTTGCTTTTCTTTTTTGTTTCAATATTTTATTCAAATTTTCATGCCTTTATCTTTTTATTTTCTTGCCACACCATCTTATTTTTCTCCTTTTCTCTTTACACAACTCTTTTCAAACTCCTTTCTTTTCTTGTTTTCCTCTATAGTAGTCATCTTCAACTCAAGCTTCTAGCATGAGTTGAGGTACACGATATCCAAGGAGGGACCATGGTCAAAACAAATGTTAACATTCTCGAATGGGAAGGTGAATTGGATAAACAGAAAGAATGGTCAAGAACTTAAAGAGATAACTCTGACAGTTTATTCACCTATGTGGCGAAAAAAGACAAATAAGATATATATCACTCCTTAAAAGCCTCCATTCTCTATGAAAACAAACTTTAGTCCAGTTAATCTTTTACAAGAACGCCAATATTGAAGTTCTATGTGAACTGAATTCTGGTGAACTATTTCTTGGATAAGACTAATAGGAATAGAAAGCCAAATAGACCTTTAAGATTTTGATATTAAGCAGGTTCAAACAATCTCTCTTTTGTTTACTAGTTGCAAGAGAATTTCTTCTAAGACATCGGTTGGCAAAGAGCTTAAACTATCTTCTACCATTACATAAAATGCTTGAACAATACGTAATACTCTTTCACAAAGCACAATGGGGACTTTGTTAGTTTAATTGATAAAAAAATAGATTAATATAGGAATTGGGTGGGTTAGGTTAAATTTGGAGAGTGAAAGCCCAAAATAGTCTCTTATCTTCGGGTTAAGATTTAAAATCATCCTTGAGCTTTTACATGGAGTAGTATTAGTCTCTCATGTTTGTAATATTGGTGTACTTTTGGTTCACAAACTCCTACCTATTTTTTAACATTAAGTTTGTCCATAATTTTATTTATGAAATGTTCAATCGTCTTTTTATATATTAAATAAAAATAATAACTCAATGTGAGAGAAAATGAAAAGATTTTAACTGCAATTACATTTCTACTAAACTATACAAGGTGTTCCTCTGCAACTTTGTCCGATGATTTAATTTAAAATATTTGACTAACTTTTGAGAAAAATAAGTAATTAATGAATTTATTTTTTAGTTTTTAAGAAGAAAAAGAACTTAACTTAAACATTTGAAATAATTTAGAAAGTAAGCAAACTTTAATTATAAAAGTCAGTAAATTGTGAAAGAAAAATTAAATAAATTAACATAAAAAATGATTTATCTTTGAGAAGTAATTAAGTTAATCTAAGCATTTAAAGTTAGAAAAAAATAAGAATAATACATATATATTTGCAATCCGGAAGACAAATTAGAAGAGTGCAATTAGTTTATTTCTCGACAGATAAAAATTCCTGATGCATTTAATAAACTGAGAATTAACTGATATATATATATTGAGCAATTTCTCAATTCCACTAAAATAATTAGATCATCGAAGAACATAAAAATATACGAGATGCTCAAGCAAACTGTTGAAACCTATAAACATCATATATCTAGCAATGCATGATTGTATCGTTGAGATCCCAAACAATGTAGTAGAGACAAAAAATATGTCATTCCAAAGAGAAGCACTTCAAAGCTAACAAATCTTTTGTTAATGAACATCCAATAATTCTACAAGGGAATTGGAAAATGACTAATCATGATAAACACTTGTTGACACCCAATTTTGACACTTCAAAGTGTAGATTAACCATCAAACTTCTTTAATTACAAACAATTTGAAATAATTGATTTTATAAACTTCAATGTTTTCCAAGGTATTTTAAAATAATTTTCTCGCTTTTTATAAAAAAAAATTAAAAATGTATGTTTTTATATAATTAATACATTTTATGAATATTCAAAAATCATCTAAAAATATGTTGTTTTTACTTAAATATTTTGTTAAATTAGTATCGGTTAGTTAGTAGATTATATTTTCAAATCAATTAGTTTAACAATAAGTTAATTACTTTATTTTGTTAAGATTAAGAAGTTAGTTAATTAATCTATTTAAATCCTAGCCGAATTTGCTAAACTAATTCAATTGGGCTACGTTCTTAATTACAATTCGCCATAATTAAAACTCATGTGGTCTTGTCCTAATTTGAAATATAACCACTTTCTTACCTCATCTTCAACCCCAAATTGAAATATAACCACTTTCTTACCTCATCTTCAACCTGAAAGACCAAATTTTGGGCCTCTTTTGTCCCAACAATTCCAGAAGCCCATTTCCTTTATTCCTAGACCCAATACCATTCCCAACAACAATCGACAAGAATTTTGAGTGCATTCACTTTCACTATTATAACTTGATTTGAGTGCATTCATTTTCGTTGTATCTTGGTTCATGGTTGAAGATTGATTTTATGATCAAAATGTGCTATTGTTCTCACTCTCTTGGCCTCCAGAGTTGTATTATGATTAGTTTCAAACTATTTCACTCATCTTAGTTTATTTCTATTTGTTATGAATATGCATTAATAATCAGTGTTTGATGTCGTGTCATTCATTCTTTGCCTTAAAATGTATGAATCAGGGTGTATAGTTATTTAAGCTTATTTTCTTGTTTCAATTACTCCTTATCTCAAATCTGTTCACTGGAACAAACATGAGCCTCGTAGTTATCAGGATATAATTGCATTTTTAAGTCTCTGAAATGACTTCATATATGTTGGATTTCATCCTTAATGTTGAGCATGTTGGATGTCTTATTTGATTTGTTCATACCGTTTGTTTTGGACTTTTGTTAATGTTAGCTTAATCTGCAACTTACAGACATACCAAACTGATTCTCTCTTTCTGAATATTTGTTTTCTGTGTTGAGGACTGTTGGAATGTATGAGTCCACCAGTGATCACTGGATTAGGTTCCTTGACAGAATCAAAGTGCGGAAAATAAATAGTACAAAGTAAATCAAGAATAAGAGTTTTACGTGGAAACTTCCTTGCTCAAGGGAGTAAAACCACGACCTATCACACATGATTTTCAATTGTTTTCACTAATCTCAAGCAAATGTGAATACATATTTCAACCACAACAATGAGACTAAACTCTTAATATCACACTAAGTAATACCTCTATTACTTACTGAGCCAAAGCAATACATCCATTGCCCACTATATTAACTACCATGAATTAATATAGAATTCAACACGTACGACACACAATTAACTCTAACTGTGTTCTCACAACAATACACACAAAGGTTTTGAAACGTTTTTTTAAGAATGTGAAATGAATCCTACAAGTTTAGCACAATACAAGCACTCAACAACACTAGCAGATAAATATTGCTCTTCTTTGGTTTATCAGGTCATTTGTTGAGTATGAGAGGTATTCTTCCTTGAAGATGACTTCTTCTTTGTAAGCTTATGAATTTTCAAAAATTCAAATCTTGGTTTGTAAAAACTTGGTTTGTGTCTTGTTAGAGTAGACTGTATCAAATGGACACAAACCTCTTGGGACGACACCATTGGCTGAGAGCCTGCTTCTTTGAAAAGTTGTGCACCAACCATGTCAGATGTGACAACTTTTAGACAACTGTCTTTTCGTCTTCATCATGTACGCAATATCCCTTACAGTGTGTTCTTTGTGAGTTCTTGAAAAGACTTGCTAGCACTTTTTTTTTTGAATGAATAATGTTGTTTGTTTATTGTTGTATATACAATCACCAACAAGAGTTTTGACCACTGAAACAAACAACCTCATACGCCCTTCCTATTGGTGAAGTACGCTGCACTTTTCACCAACTAACCTGACAAGACAACTTTACAGTTGTACACCATTTATCTAGACGAGGGAATTCTTCCAGGGATCGGGTCCCTGCATTTGTGAGGATCATCAAAACACCTAGAATACAATATTTCCTCCTTTTTTGTGGATGACACACAAATATTCCTCATGCTGAGTTTATTCATTCATCTCCCCTGTCGTCGGTCCCAATACCAAAAGACTTTTTCCTGGATCTGGTCCCTTGTTAGATCCCTAAGTTTGTTAAATCATCAAAACTTAACATCAACTCCAAAACAACATGTTCCCCCTTTTTGATGATAACAAACTTGTTTAACTTCTTCCCCTTTCACCAGTTCCCCTCTATCGACCTCACCATGTCCTGGATTGATTCCCCCTATCGGCATGACCAAGTCCTCTTCAAGTAGCTAACATCATTGATCTCATACCTTAACAATTTTCCTCCCTTTGACATCATAAAAAAGTTAAAGTAGTAAACCTAGTTGACAAAAATACAGTTCAAGCAAATTCATGGCCACTTGAGAAACACTGAGCATGAGTAAAAATGCATAAAGTAATGAGACAAGTCAGTAGAAACAATAATTTTTTCATTCATAAATAAAAGATCAGCAATCAAAGCATTGCATATATTATTATGAATGAGAACCAAGACAATACCCACTGAGTTTCGATAGAAAAAGAGGATTGACACAGGAATTTAGGAAGAGAGGGGATGACTTAGGAGCAAGGGATTTAAAGAATAGGATTAGTAGAGCATATTCCTTAGTATGGTTTTTTCAAAACCCTCTCTTGAAGTTAGGCTTCATGTTGAACCTTCATGGCTTCCAGTTCTTCTCAACCTGGTCTCTTTGTTTGTGCTGTTTCATAAGCTGAGCCTTCAGGTAAACTATTTCAGTATCCCTGTTAGTAAAAGCAATTGTCATAGCTTCCAACGCAAGCCTGAGTTTCTCATGACAGAAAAATTGGTAAACTCAAACTTACTCAAGGCCTCCGAGATGAATAGATCAATAACTGAGGAACCATTTCATTCTTTTCATTTTTTTTTATCTATTTCAAAGTCAGACACCCTCCCATTCAGAATACTTTGAGTTCACAGAATATCAACCCTTTCCTTTTTGAACATCATCTTTTCCACCTTATTCTTTTTGGCTTGCTGTACCTGGTCCTTCTTCACACTGAAAAATTTCTTCATCGGAAAATTCTCCAGTAGGAACAAAGGGTTTAAACATTTGAAGTGTTTTTGAGAGAAGAGAAAATAGGATTTTAAAAATTTCTGATTTTTGAAAGGGAATTTGAGTTTTCTAGGGAGATGGAAAGAAATATGGAGTATAAAGCAAGTGAAAGGTTGTATCATGTGAAATGAAGTGTCATCTTGGTATTCAAATGATGGGGCAACGATCAAATACCTAAATGATAGACATGTGGCAATTGCAATGGTTCTCATGCATAATTTAAAATACAATTTTAAGAGTTCTAACCTTCAAGAACGGATCGGGTCCCTCTCTGTAGTTTGAGTGTGATTGCCTAGATCTGTCATGACATCCCTTTTTCTTCAGCCCTTTTTCCATGTATGTATACCTACAAAAGGTATGAGAGTGAATTTTCTAAAACATACACAACTAAAAAACAAGGATACCTGCTCCCTTTGCATAGTCATGAGAGGGTTGATTGCTTCAGGCATGATCCATTCAATCAGGTTTCAACATTCCCAACTTCAGTTTGATTATCTCGGCCAGGTCTTCTAAGAGCTTCAAGCTGATGCTTGATCCACAAGATTGATCAAATCAAGCTACACCTACTACAAACTCTGCCGCAGTGGTTGAAAGAGCAATTGAATCTTGCCTGTTAGTTCCCCATAAATGAGAGATGAGCCTAGAAAACAAACCATTCCTGAGGTACTCTTTCCATCTACTTGATACCCAGCATAATCAGCATTATCAAATTCCTCCAAATCAAAAAGTCTCTTGATGGACAGAGTATGACCAGATTCTGCGAGCCCTTCAGATATCTGAGGATTCTTTTTGCTGCCTTGGTGAGATTCCTTTGGAGCTGCCTGAAATCTAGAACACATCCCCACACTGAAAATAATGTCTGGCCTGCTTGCAGTTAGATAGAAGAGAGAGCGACACCAAAGCAATGTCATGAATAGTTTGATTCCTGCATGATTGAAAATAGTTTTAAAACAAACGAGTGTGATAAGTGCATATATCATAAGTCTTGAAATAATTCACATGTTATTATTTGCCTATACGTTGATGATTTATTGATCTTTGGTGAAAGTAATTGATGAAACTAAAAATATTTTTAGAAGCCATTTCAATATGAAAGATCTTGGTGAGACAAATTTTATTCTTAGAATAAAAATAATAAGAACATGTGATGGAATTTTCCTTGACCAGTCACATTACGTTGAGAAAATTTTGAAAAAATATAACTTTCTTGATTACAAGCATATTGTAACTCCTTTTGATTCAAATGTTCACTTATTTCCCGTTGAAAGTAAAAATGATTAATAAATCAAAATGAATATGCTAGCTTTATTGGAAGTTTGAGATATGTGACTGATTGCACTAGGCCTGATATTGCTTATGCAGTAGGAGTACTTAACAAATTTACAAGCAAGCCATATAATTAACATTGGCATGTTATAACAATAGTTATGAGATATTAAATTGGAACAAAAAATTGTGGTTTGTTCTATAAAAAATATCTCGTTGTACTTGAAGGCTTTTCTGATGCAGATTAGAACACCTTATCAGATGATTCATGTTCTACCACTGGTTATATCTTTACTTTGGGTGGTGATGCTATTTGTCTGAGATAAAAAAACAAACTATAATTGCTAACTCTACCATGGAGGCTGAACTAATTACTTTAGCTTCAGCGAGTGAGGAAGAAAATTGGGTAAGAGATTTGTTATTTCAAATACCTTATTTTGAAAAACCAAATTCTCTTATTTTAATTCATTGTGATAACACTACTGCAATTGGTAGAGTTCCAAACTGTTATTACAACGGTAATTCGGGACACAATAATGTAAGATCATATTTGACAAGTGGTACCATTAATGTTGATCATGTCAAATCGTGTGATAATTTTGCAGATCCTCTTACTAATGCCTTAACGAAGGAAAAGATCTGGAGCACATCGAGGGGTATAAGATTGAAGCCTATAAATCATTGAGTCATATATGAGAAAATCCAACTTGGGGACTAGAGATAATATAACCAAATTAAATGGGAAAAATGAATCATATGATGACTTATAGTGGAAAAAATGCACTATCTTTTTATTCCCTCCTTATGATGTGAGTGTATTGTTTCTTGTAGTAATTTGTGAATGTTGAGTTTACAAAAAACTCTTAATGAAAATCTGTAGCTCTGAAGTGTTAAACATACAAGAGCACTCTCGACAGATTTCACCTATGTGAGTGTGGAAGTAGGTCGCTTCCTATGAGAATTGAGCTTATTCTCAAAAGCACTCATGAAACTGGGATAACACAAGACCGTAACATGCTGGCTTTTAAAACTCATGTCAACACCTTGATTATTTTGTGTGAACAATGATATTTTATTTTCCTTAAGCAGTCATAGTTCATGTCTTAGACCACTACGACTTTGGAGTAAAGTTACTGTTTCACTAAGCGGAGGTTTAATGCAGAACACATCTTCATTATGCATAGTACTCTTCATTCAACTAATAAACTCTCTTACTAATATTTAAAATGAGTGGGGATATAAATATTGAATATAAATCAGATTATGATGTAAAAAGAAATAAAGAATAAGATATATTTTTTTTAAAACAAACTAAGAAACATAAAAAGAAAAAAGAGAAGTGAAGAAATAAAAAACAAAAGAATTAAAAATGAGCTACATAACTAAAGGTACAAGGAAATATGATATTTATTGTAATTAGTTAGGGGACATAAATATAAAGGGTATATATCTATAATTAGTTTATTTTTATGGATCATATGCTTAGTTTCCCCTTCTTAAAAATTCACGTGTAACACTATTTTACAAAAAAATATGAATAAGCAATACAATTGCAAATATATAGGAGTGGACCCCAATTTTATTTGAAATGTGAATAAACAAACAATTATGTTGGAGTGCTGCTTGCTTATTCACATTTCTTAGATATTAATAATAATATAATTCCTTTAAAAGCATGTTGACGGAGTGGGCTTGCTTATTCACATTTTTTAGATAGTAATAATAATATAATTCCTTTAAAAAAATCTATATTTTTTTCAAAGAAATGAAAAACATAAGAGTGGCATCGCACGTTTTTTTAGCCCAATTGCTTTTACTTACACATCTCTTTCATTCACATTAAAAATAAAACCACAAACAAAAAAGAACATCACTCTCATTATGTCTTTGGTGAATGAATATTCACAATTGTTTTTCATTTGGTCCACCATTAGTCTTGTTAATTTTTGTTGTTCAAAATTAACCACTTGCCCCAAATCTATTGGATTATGCAAGCCCAATAAGCTTCAAGTTTTTTTGTGGATACTTGAAAGAAAATATTTTCATAAATATTTTTTAATTTTTTCACGTATAATAAGTTAAAATTTTGTTTAAGAAAATAAATTTCTTTAAAATAAGAAAAATAATTTTCAATAGAAAATAAATAAATTTCACCAGTGATATTGTGTTCTGCACCATCCCAACGCACTTTAGTTTTGTCAATCACGCTTATCTCCATCACACCACATCCAAACTTTCCCAACTCCAGCTCTTATAGCATATTATGTATATATACAAATATTTTTTTTAGTTATTTATGGAACACAAATAAATATACTGTAAATAAAAAATCTATTTTTTTTCTAAAAGATATTTTCAAAAAAAAATGGCAAAGCCATACCGAACTCAACACACCCTATATATCTTCTTTATTTTGTGTCATTTTTAATTTACTCACCTACTATTCTTGTCTTGCTGAATATCTAGAATCACCAAACAAAATAGCTGAGGGCGTTTAAGTCTTTTCAGACCGTGAGAACAAGCCGGATCCGGTGGCAAAAGAGCGTGACCGGCGAAGTAGCCGGAGCTCAGCCAGCAATGGCGACAGTGTTGCCTTGTACGACGGCGATCGACTGTAGTATAAAACACTCATCTTCCTCTCCATTCAGTTCTGTAGACCTTTCCCGATTCTATTCCGTCAACCGACGTCTTCATATAAAAAACTCTTCGTCTTCGTCTTCTTTCCATTGCACTCCAACGAGTTCTAATGGTGTTCGGCCATCTATAAAACCAGATATTGTTGGTAAAAATGAGGGGCATAGGAAGAAGAATAGGAAGCTTAGTCTGAAGTCGTTGTTAGGAAGACGATCTATGGTACTGTTTGCATCAACGAAGATGAGGAGCATCATTTTGCTCAATGTTACGGCTATGATTTATGGTACGTCTCATAAATTCTACCTTCATATTCAGTGTTTTTCTGAATCAAAGTAGCTACTACTGTACTTATTGATGCTGCTGTTTGTGCTTTCTACTGTTAATAATTACTCCTTTCATTTCACCAATGCTTTTTGACCAGGCTATTGTAGAAAACAACATTTAAAAATAATACTATTGAAAATTTGGTTGAAACATTTAAAAACAATACTATTGAAAATTTGGTTGAATAAATAAAAACATTTAAAAAGATCAATTAGTTTAATGCAATTCGACTTCTTAAAAGTTGTGAAATTGTACAAGAATATAATTCTGTCAACCATCTAGTAAAGTCTTAAAGTTGAAATAGTGTCTCCAATGGATAGAGAACTAAAACCTCAAGGGATAGCTACTGAAGTGAAATAGCTACTACGACTTCTGCTGTTGTTGGTGCTTCTACTGTTATAGGGTGATGCTGGATTGTGCTATATCTGGACCTAAAGTTTGAGGGAATCTTATGGATGTGGCATGCTAAGAGGCAATTTTATATTGATGTATATGTGGTTAGACACATGTGTGGTAGCATTATGTTGCTCTTGCTCCATTCTAGATGTGAACTTGTATGTGATGTTTAAGGCAAGGGAGAATATTCAACCTTTAGGTGGTGTAAGTTCTGACTTAAAGTTTAGTTTCTTTGTTTAGGGATTGGAATACCTATACCAGTTGTTGGGAGGGGTGTTTACTCAACTCTTAGTTTTAGTTTCCTTGCCACATATGTAAATGTCTGAAATAATCAAAACATGTTCAAACAAGTGGGTCATGAACTTCAAAGTTACCAATTTCAAAAAGAAAAAAAAAAGTGGGTCATGAACTTAACTAGTAACTTAATGTTATATATCCGATGGACCCTCAAATATGCATTTTGATCTATAAATGGCACAAACATATTGGATATGGAAATTATTACACACACTTCCAATTCATGAAGGATTTTCCATCAGAATGTTCTACTTTTTCCATTTTATGCATGCCTCCTTGTAGTCGTGCAAAATTAGAAAACTCGCATCATTTATACTCTAGGTTGGGCTAAGGCATAAGGATTTTCCTTATTCATTCTTTTGGTAAAAAAGACGAATAGGAAGTAACACTAGAAATTTAGAAAATTTCCTTCTTCATTGAATTTCCAATCTATATAGTGCATTCTATTTATACAACTGAAATAAATAAGATAAATAGAAAACTAATTACAATTGACACCACATACCCATTCTTAATTTGTGTATGCTTAATTAACCTTGTAACAAATTTAGAGAACAAAAATATATACACTACATTTCCTTCTCTACATCCAATTGCTTCTAGAATATATGAGTCCTTAAGTGACTGCCACCTTGTTTCGATTTGCGGAATGTTTGTTCGGATTAACCCATGTGGCTTTGATATGAAGACATGTTAGAAAGAAAAGACAGAAGAACTTCAAAGCTACAAAGTGTAGCAGTAGAGTTATATTTTTTTTTTTGCTTAAGAACGAAAGGATTTTATTTATTTAATAATAAGGTTTATCCATTACAAAAAGGAACTGATCTAGCGATGTAGTTCCAGTAGCATCTCTTTTGAGAGTTTTTAATATAAAGAAAGGAGATGCATTAAAAACGTAGAGCTGATTTATAGTCATATTTGGATCCTTTGTTGTCCTTCCGTAATCTGCTAATAGGTCTGCCACTGAGTTAGCCTCCCTCTGTATGTGTTGCAGAGATGCCTCCTCCATCTGCTAGATTAGTGACCTGTAATCAGCGTAAATACGTGAGTAAATAAGATTATTTCCTTTTAAGGTATTAAGACTTTTCTGACTGGAATGACTCAAGGAAGGGTCAAACTCATTGCTTATGTTCCGCACGTGACTTTCACAATTCAAGTTGAGGTATAGGTGATATACGAAATAAAGGAGGTGAAAGAGATTAATTGTATGGAGTAGAAGGTGAATGGGATTGATTGTGAGGTATTGGTGTTATAACTGTAAAAGTTTGAGTAGAAGGGAGAGATCATAAGAAAATTGCTCCTTGCTGTAAAATAAGTTTCATTTATACCCATTAGAAACTGGATGAGTCAACCATTAAGGGTAGAGGTCACTGAAGTTCCATACACTATGATTATTGCCCAAGACCCTCTATGGATCCCTCTTGGAGTAGAGTACACTTTCAATGATATTTTTCGAGGGAGAGCACAAAAAGCAAGTAGATCACCATATCATGGCATATACTCCATGTTTTAAGCTAAGAGGAGCTAGCATCAGGTTTAATGATTGCTTTTCGTAGCCCAACACCTGCCTTGATAACCTTCTCCACCAAAGATAGACTTGACAAGTACTATTCCATGTGAGTTGGATGCGTGAAGAAAGTAAGGATAAGTAGAATCGATGATGGCCACTTGATGCGACGATGAGTTTTTTTTCCAAAAGAGGGTGCCATTAATGAAAAGGTTGAATGAAGAAAGGAAAAAGAAAATGGGTGGGGGAGGTATTAGATCTATTTTTTGTTGACTAAGAATGGAAGGATTCCCACACATTTTAACCTACGATTTTTCTCGTTTTTCTGTTCTCTTAATAAATTCAAATGTGATTTGCGACCGTCGAGTGAGTTAAAAGTTCAGTGGAATTGGAACACCCCCCTTTTTTGAATGTTAAATTACTATAATCCTCCAACTTAAAACACTCAATTTAGTATATCTTTTATATTTTATATTTATATTTGTATTATTTATATTGTATTCTAGTAGTAACTCAAGCAATACAACAATACCTAAGCAATGTGTTAGAACATGAATAGGTTTATACAATCTTATTAGAATACGAATATGTTTATACAATCCTATTTAGAATAGGAATAGGAATACAAATAGAAATAAGAATAGTAAATAGTATCCTACTTGGTAAAGGATTGTATTCTAGTGTCTATAAATAGGGTCTCAATGTAATAATGTAGACAACAACAATTCAATAATATTCTTTTCCTATATTTCTCACATGGTATCAGAGCCTCTACAATCTTGATAGAGAACAAAGAGCTTCCGTTGCCAGCGGGTGGCTATTACCCATATATGCTACCCGTCTGGCCAATGATTATGTTAACAAAAGTAGGATCAATAATATATGAACATATTCAAGGGAAGAAAACTGAGTGACCTCTGGTGACTTTCTAGGGCTGTTTTGTGTCAACCCCATATCCGTCGGTATTTGTGTAGCATCGTGCCATCTTTTCGGTGACTGCTTTTTCATATTTAATTTATGTAGCACCGTGCAATCTTTTCGGTGACTACTTTCTCATATCTAATTTGTGTAGCACCGTGCCATCTTTTCGGTGACTACTTTTTCATATTTAATTTGTGTAGCACCGTGCCATCCTTCCGTTGACTACCTTTTTTTGTATATTTGATTTGCGTAGCACCGTGCATCTCTTCAGACTACTTTTCATATTTAATTTGCGTACTACTGTGGATTTTTCTGGACTACTTTCTCATATCTGAGTTACATAGCACCGTGTCTTTTCGGTGACTCCTCATATTTGATTTGCTTTGTTCCATTCGTCTTTTCGGTGACTTCTCAAATTTGATTTGCGTAGGGTTGTGCTATCATTTCGACCCTACCCATATAATTTCTCTTTTTCAGTAGGATCGTGCCATCATTCCGACCCTATCTATATTATTCCTCTTTTTCAACAAGGTCGTGCCATCAATCCGACCTTTCCTATATAATTTCTATTTTCTAGTTGGGTCGTGCTATCATTACGACCCTACCCATATAATTTTATTTCTTAGATTTTGACCACTTTCAGCCATCAAATCTAATACTCCGGCGTATGAGTATGTTCCAACCAATTTTTTGGTGACTTTCTTGTTTAATATCGACTCATCTATTGATTCCAACATGATCCATATACTTTATACTAGATTTTGAGCACATTGTTGCTCAAGGGGAGTTTAGTAGCCTTGTATGTGGATTATGTGAGTTGCTCTATGATCTGAAACAGCCTTTGCAAGTTTGGTTTGGGAAGTTCAACACTGTAATTTTATCACTCTGTGTTTTGTCGGCATTATGCATCAAATTCAGTATTTAATGAGAAGATTAAGCACATTGAGATTGACTAACATTATGTATCAAATTCAGTATTTAATGAGAAGACAAGCACATTGAGATTGACTGTCGATTTTGTGAAGTCAATTGATCAACTTGCAGATATCTCACAAAGCCCCTCATCGGTCCTCGTATTAATTACATTTGTAACAAGCTAGGTACATGAATTGTATGCACTAGCTTGAGGGGGAGTGTTAGAACATGAATAAGTTTATACAATCCTATTAGAATAGGAATAGGTTTATACAATCATATTAGAATAGAAATATGTTTATACAATCCTATTTAGAATAGGAATAAGAATATAAATAGAAATAAGAATTGTAAATAGTATCCTACTTGGTAAAGGATTGTATTCTAGTGTCTATAAACAGAGTCTCAATGTAATAATGTAAACACAACAACAATTCAATAATATTCTTTTCCTATGTTTCTCACAAAATAAATTATAGGGGAGGGAGGAGAAGTATATTTAAAAGGTGTAATTATGAAATTTTAAGAGTGATTTTTTATCATTACACATCACAATTGATTTTAAAAGGAGAAAAAGTCGAAAACGAAGAAAAAAGATAAATGTATTGGAGGCCATACAGAACTTCCACATCTCCTTAACTATATCTAATCTTTATATGATAAATAAATATGAATGTTTTGGGATGATGATTTCACAACTTTCAGTATGTAAACAATTAGTAATCATAAGAAAGTTTACATCCATTATTCATAGAAACTTATACTTTTTTTTGTTGAGAATTTAGAAACTTATTTTTTATTATTTTATTTAGGCGAAATGGTCTAATGGATCCTTATACTTGTATGCGTTTGTATTCTAAACCCTCCTACTCAACATTTTGTCAACTAAACCCTTAAACTCATTAAGACACAATATATCAAATCACTTGTATGTAATCCAACCTCTTACCTGTGTAATTTCATGTCATTTTCAATGACACATAAGAAATTAAATATTAAGAAAATAAAAAAATCAAATATTAAACTTTTTAAAATTCTAGAAATTTTATAATAGCCATGTTCTTCAAACTTCATATATATGCTCACAATTTGAGCACCAAATTCATGTCAAATAGATGAAATTCTTTTTTATTTGACTTGAAATTTCAACTACATGTTCACTAACACAAATCCAACGAGCCCTAATCACAAATTTGAATTAATTTCATAAATTCATAAGACCCATTTGTTGTTCTTCAAACTTTCTCAAGCTTATCTATGGAGTTTTCAACTTTTTCAATACCCACCATCACTCTTTACGTTATTCCATATCATACCTCATTTTTGAATCCAACTAACACAAACAATGGTTTCAACTTTTAAAATAAAACACTAAGAAATTAGAAAAATGGGGGCTGAAAAAAGAAATTAGGGGTGGGGTTAAATTTGTTGCAAAGAGGAGAGTGGATTGAAGAAGAAGAAGAAAAAGAGAGTGTAAGGAGGGTGATTTCGAAGAAAAAGAAGAGAATGGGTGTGGTGGGTGATTTTGTTGAAGAAGAAGAGAAGAAAGTTAGGGTCAGGTGTGGGAAAAGTGCTGGAGAAGAAGAGAAATTGGGGCGGGGGTGGGGTGGGGTGGGAGAGGACACTGCTCTTTGTCAAGCTTAATAGTGATGGTCGCTGTAGAGATGGTATTCGTGGAGGTGGTGGTGTTGTCAGAGATAGTATGGGTGCTCTTATTATGGCTTACTCCATTCCCTTGGGTGCTGGAACCAGCAACTGGGCAGAAGCAAATGCCATGCTTTTTGGCCTTAAATGGTGCATTGAAAGAAGGTACAGGTTGGTGTTAGTGAAGAAATAAGTTTTTTTTTATATTAAAAAATAATGTTTTTAAATATAATATAGTGTATTTACGCGCTTGGAAGCGAGTGTATTCACACATTTTCCAACTTAGCAATATTTATGCCACATAGGTTTGGTCAATGGTCAAAGGGGTTTCAAATATTGTGTTTTAATAAATTTAAGGGTCCAGTTGATAAGGTATAGAGTAAGAGGGTTCAGAATACAAACTCATACAAATACAATGGTCCATCAGACCATCATTGTTTACTTAAATTATTGGTTTAATAATATTGACATTATTTTTAGAATATTATACTACATTACTATATATATTGCATTTGCTTCTCTACATCTGCATCCAATTGCTTCTATAAATGTTGGAGTCCTTAAGTGACTGCCACTTGTTTCCAATTATTGAATGTGGAAGGCCTGAATTAACCCATGTGGCTGATTTACTATTGAGACAAGCCTTTGCTAATTGAGACTTTGAGATTTAGAGTTCGTCTTCAACATTCGTTTTTTCATCTCTTTCTCCGAGAAATTCAATTTAGGATAACCCTTTCGGTTCCAATAGTAGCCCTATTATACCATAAAATTGACTAAAGAAAGATGGGAGATGCAAAGAAGAATGAACTTCATCATATATCATCTGCAAAGAGGGATTTGGACCCTGCAATACAATTGATGGATAATTTTTCATTTCATTGAGTAAACTTCGTTGTAGATCATCTATATTTACAAATTAGAATTAATTCATTTTATTGAACTTGACTCTTTTTTATTGGTAAATTGAACCTTAACTCTTTTTTATTATAGGTAAGTTGAACCATAATCTCTTGTTAAAAGAATAACATTAAATGTACACCATGTATCCACTTTTTTACGTGTGGGACTACTATAAGTAGCAAATATTAGCTGTGCTAGTGAAATTCGAATTGGCTATGTGATGGCTTGGTATCGCATGAGTCTTAGGCAATTAGCTTACCTACTTGCCATTGCCTTATGGCTCATAAATAAATTAAAAATAAAAACCTCATACCTTTTTCTAGCTTGTGACATAAAGAGAGAAGGGAAAAGGGGAGCTAGTTTTGGTGGAAGAGAAGTAAAAAACAGATTTATGTTATACTTCCTGTCTAATCTGTAAGGTCTTTAAATACTTTTATGTGATGAAGAGTCCCACATCGGCTGAAAAAGGAATGGGTGGTCTTCTTATATGGTCTTGGGTAATCCTTTCCTCATGATCTCACTTTTGAGGTTGAGCTAGGTCCAAAATCCATTTCTTAACATGGTATCAAAACATGACCCATCTCAATTCCTGTTTACCAATGTTGAGCCTCTATATTAAATTGTCCTCGCTCTAAATGTCTAGCCCTGGCTTGAGGTGGGGTGTTGGAGAGTCCTACATCAGATGAAAAAGGGATGAGTGGTCTCTTTATGTGATTTTGGGCAATCCTCCCCTCATGAGCTAGCTTTTGAGGTTGAGTTAGGCCTAAGATTCACTTTTTAACATGGAAGTGTAAGGAATTACTTTACTTTTTTGCAATCCATCCTTACAGTTTTTCTCTATGCTGCGCGGACTCTTCATTTTTTGCTGCCGAACCCGTCTCGACGTGACTCTGATGCGGGTGCGGGGCGTGTCAATTTCGGTCAATGCCATCCGGATACTTTGACAAGAGTCCAGAATAAATTTTGGGAAAAGATTGAGAATGCAAAAACCTCGGCGACCTTAAATGGATGGACTTCGACGGTATTCTGGAAGAGAGGGAGTAGGAATGAGCTAGGGTTGAGGTTTTGGTGTATTTTGTAGAGGTAGCGGCAGTATGATTAGATAGAGAATATAAAACTTGGGTTTTATAGAGATTTTTTCGAAATGTCTTGTTTACCCTTTATGGGCCTCCATGTTTCAACTAAAATTATTTTAACATTTGGGCCTAACCACTTCTAGTGACATTTTACCTGTAATGGGCCTATTGTTTCTATTTTAACATTTGGTCCTACTGATTCTTTTATGTATCACTTTATGGACATGAAAGAATGAAAAATTGAATTTTACAAAATATCTCTCAAATTATAGAATATCTTTATAACTCTATTTTTGTAATGTTAAATGTTTAGCCGAATCCCCGCACTCGTATCCATACACAGATTTGTACCCCTGAATCTTAAAATTTAGATTTTGCCAAATCCGACTCTCGGATTCGCACCTGTCTCAGATACCCGCGTCCGAGCAACATAGGTTTTTCCTCATCCCTTCCACATTTTCACCTGAACAAACATTTCCAAAAGATCATAGTCAATGATAGGAACTTATAAGTGTTTAAAGAAGTTCTCGAATAGAGATATAGAGATATAGTTTGCTGTAAAATGAGTTTTCATACATTCTTTGATTGTTGAAAGTAACGAAATCACATTAAACCAAAATCATTGATCTCAGACTGGGGAAAAATGGAAAAAAATCATTTCTGTCAGTTCTCATTGCTTTGTATAGGCGACAAAGTAGGACAATGAAATGAAGTGGATCCATTTCCTTTTCTTTCTATTGATTGACACCTAGCCTCTCTTTTGTCTGTAGCTATGGGTTATACACTTTTCCTTAAGGCAGAGGTTTTGCCCACTTCAAAAACATGTACTCAGTCGAAGGCAAAGAGGTTTCCAGTAACCCTTAGAGCTAGTTCAACTTGAAGAATGTCCTCCCTTCTATACGGAATTCCTAGGAGTCCACAAAAGAAGGCAGTACCAAAAAACCTAGAATAAGGAAGGTGATAGACGATGCAATTGTAGAGAGAAACGAAATGGAAGTTGAGGATGATTCTTTTTGACCTATATTCTTGATTACAAATCAAGAAGCCTTTATCACCAAGAGTGAGTTGTTCCTTTCGTGAAATTAAGAAAATAAAACGAATTTCATCTTGTCTTAGCTCTTAGGTATATAATTTGAAATTTAAATATAGATAATATAGTTTTGTATGGTTCTCTATCTCCCGAAAAACCATTTTAGTTAAAAATTTATGTGAGAAACAGTTAGATCTGATAATCAATCTTATTCGATCTTTCATATAGAATTTCAACAACCTCTGGTGAGTCTAGGGTCTTTCGGAAACAACCTATCTACCTCCACGAGATAGTGGTAAGGTCTATGTACATTCTACCCTCCCCAGACCCCACTTAGTGGGATTTCATGGGGTATGTTGTTGTTAGTAACCTCTGGTGAGATTTACATGTTCAACCTCAGTTTTAGTTAAGTTGGGGACTTTATCAAGGCAATAGCGGACATGCATCAGATATTGGTTATATTGGATTACTGATCTTGCAGAATGGCAATAAGGCCAAAACATTACTGATCTTGCAGAATGTCCATAAGGCCAAATCATACTTCCTTCTCTAAGCTTCAGATGCTAGTGATATCTTAGAAGGTGAGGACATATTGCTGACGTTGCTAAGTTGTAGCATATTGTATGCTAAGTTGTAGCATACTGTCTTCACCTTTTGGAATGACATTTTCATGGTTGCTGACTTGTTTGTCCACACTGCAGCTAGTAATATTTCTGTAGTCAAAGAAATTGAAGGAGTTGTTGATCCTGGCATCTTCAATGTTGTACGATTTGCTTCTGCAGCAATTCCCTTTGTCCCTTTTGTACTCCGAGCGAATGATTCTCGGACCCGTAATACAGGGATGGAGTTGGGTTTTTGGGTAAGCTTAGGCTACCTTATGCAAGCAATTGGATTGCTCACCTCTGATGCTGGACGAGCTTCTTTTCTTTCTATGCTCACTGTAAGAGCATTTTCCTGAATTCATAATTTGATAATAAAGTATCTCCTGTTATCGATGGTTCCTCCTTGCTGACTCCTGGTTAATTGATCAGATTGTTGTGGTTCCCTTGCTTGATGGCATGTTAGGATCCATAATTCCTGCACGCACCTGGTTTGGAGCTCTCATGTCGATTTTTGGTGTTGTGATGTTGGAATCTAGTGGCTCACCTCCATGTGTGAGTTCTTATGGAATTCCCTAGTTGTCAATTCCACATATGCTTGTGATATGATTACCAATAGTTAAAATTTTATTTTTCAACTAAAAATAAATAGTTTTAAGCTTTTTTATTTAAAAGCTGTTATTAGGCTGTTAGTTTCCTAACAAACTATGTCCATGTAAAAGTGTTCACCTGTATATATGAACATTTCAGGTTGGAGATTTGTTAAACTTCTTAAGTGCACTCTTTTTTGGGGTTCATATGCTACGAACTGAGCATATATCACGAAGTACTAGTAAAGAGAACTTTATACCGCTCCTTGGCTATGAGGTTTGTTAGGGAATCGTGCATTACCTATCTTTCATCTTCTTGTTGGCCACTATGATTTCATTCTAAGTTCCCACATAATGTCTACATCTATTTCTTCAGATGTTGGTTGTTGCTTTCGTATCAACGTTGTGGTACTTTATTGGAGGCTCATTTTTCGGTACTCTAGCACTAAATCCGACAGACTGGACATGGTCAACATTCTGGAGTTCAACTTTGTCGTTTCCCTGGATACCTGCTCTTTACACTGGCTTATTTTCAACTGGGTTATGTCTATGGATAGAGGTACACTTCTCCGTCTGCCTAAAAAGATATTCTTTAAGGTACTTTAAATAGCTGCAAATGAGAGCTGGCCTAAGGCTCTTCACGCTTGACTTCACATAGTCGTAGATATTATGCTTGAGGTCCAATGAAGATGGCGTTATGAACACTGATCCTTGTTTTCTTCTTCTTTTTTTGTGTGAATGATATATATATATCTATATATATATATGTGTGTGTGGTCAAAATGGTTTCTGACACTTAAGTATACATTTCACTATATAAAAGGTGGTAGCTTTCCTACTGACTGGGCCAAGAATGAGTGGAAGAGACTGAGAGAGGTGAGATTGCAGTAGCTCCGGTATGGTGTTTTTTTACACTATAAATGTAGATACACTAGAAAGATATTTTGATTTTGGTATGGTTAAGAGTCAAGACGGTAACAGACTTTAAACTTCGTATGTCACTAGATATACATTTTTAGATGCTGATTTAAATAGTTGAGATGAGTAAGCTGGTAGCTTGCATACCTATTGAGCCAACTATCCTTTTCATGAATGGGTAGCAGCTCTAGGTACTGTACATATTTGATACAAGTGTTTGAAGACATAATTAAGTAATGAAAAATGTGATCTCTCTAACAACTAGAACTTTTAGATGAGATGGTTACACAAACATGTTATGAGAGCAGACAAAAATTCTCAATTCAAGGCTCACTGCCATCCATTATCAAAAAAGAATTTCCACATGCTTGGCCAAGAAAATGAGTTAGGCCCGCACATGAAGAGGTTGTTGAAAATGTAATTGAGTAATTAATCTCTCTAACATTTTAAGCTTTTCGATGAGACAATCTGATAGAAACTAAGATGAAACGAGATGAGGATGAAACTTTACTGGTTAAATAAAGTGCAAGAATCTTAAAGACTGCATTAACCAATAACTATGTCTATATGGAGTGGAAAAATCTCCAGTTACAAAGATAATTATAAATTATAATACTTTTCTTCTGCAGAATTCTCCTAAATACACATATTTATACTAAACATAAAAATAACTCCTCATAGATAGAGATAGAAACAGTTACTGCTGTAGATAACTGCTGCTGGTAGTAACTTCTGCTTATAACTATTATAGATAACCGCTGCTTATATATTTTATTCTATTTAAAACAAAGAAACTAAGATAGATTATCTCCACATGCTTATCTAGATTTTCTTCTAGAGTAAGTCCGTAAAGGAGCATTCGTATCAGTGCATCCCCCCTGAAAAGTTG